>JASKGO010006336.1:0-32174 GCA_030556065.1 Holobus sp. GC000080
TTATGGCCGCATACAGTTAGCGCTCAAACAAAATATTATTGACAGCGACAGCAAACTAATAGGTTAGAATGCACCCTCCCGCCGAAAGTACGGGCTTTCTGGCCGCATACATGAATTTTCTGGACTGCCGACCACAAAAATCTTGTAACCTGCTAGAGTGCGCTGCGGCCACAAAAGTCGCTCTTCCCGGAGTCAAATGCGGCCAGAAAGCCCGTACTTTCGGCGCGAGATCAAGAAAATCTTTTTTCGATTTTATAATTTCTTTTTCAAAAATCATTTCTTTAAAGGTCTTTAAAGCAAAAATTGTTACGTTCACATGAAAAGCATATTTAAATAAATTACTAAGCATTAAATTATCTATAATATTCTAAAATTTCAAATGAATTGAATCATTTTTACATTTAGGGGGTTGCAACCCCTTTAAATAGTTTTGCACCGATTATTTACAAATTTTACATACTCGTAGAGAATTTAATAACAAACTATTTATCTTTGTAATATTTCCTCGAAAAACCATTAATTCGTCTCTTATACATTAAAAATCATTTTTTAATTTTATTTCCTATGAAAATTAAAAAAAAAATCTTCGTTTTAAAGCTTTAAAAAAACCACAACATTATTATAAATAATAAATTTATATATTTCTTTAAATACTGTAATCAAATTATATTTTACAGAAATGTTAAAAGTGAATTTATTGCTTGCTAGCCTTTGCATTTTATAGTTGCCTAATTTGATTATAATGATTATTTTAATATACAGTGCGATCATTTAAGTAGTACCGTCCATTATCGCCCATTAGAGCAAAAAGTCGAAACAATTTTATTATTTGGTCAGTGTAACAGAAATTATACAGTTACAATATGATTGTTTAATGAACAATTTCCGGAAATAAAAAAATATAACTCTATTACGAATATATTAATTGAAATTGCCGATGATTTTTATAAAATGGCCCATCATTATTAAAATATTACAGAATAATTCATTTAATTCTTTTATAAAAGTATGAGTGCTTAGCTAACTATGCAGAGAAATCAAAGATAACAATCTGAAGCAAACAGAAAATTAGTTAGTTGTAACCGTTACAGAAATTAAAAACGCTGAAGAAATAAAAAGAAAAAATTAAAAGAAAAACATAGTAGATAGGTAGAGAGAATATGTATAGGGGTACACTATGATGGTAGAATTGAGAAAACGTCTCAGGAGACAATCTGTCATTACTGGATGGAAATTGCACTGGTAAGATTCACCTGTTTCACTCGCTCGATATACACAGAGACTAATATTCTAATCCTGTGGGTACGCTCCTGATGTATATTCAATAGGTAGACATCTGCTACTTGTACAAAATTAATTAAAACATTATTTCGCTAAATTTATTGCATTATTTCCACGTATTTAGCAGAATAGCAATTGTTTCAAATTTATTTTATTATTATTTATTTTATTTTTTAATTTGGGATTGCGTAATAAAAGGTGATTCAATTCGTTGCCTTTATATTAAATGTTAAATAATAACCGGACAATTTATTATTGATTGTTATAAACCGAAAAGTCTTTATTTTATGGCATCAATAATAATAATAAGTAAGCTTCCAAATAATTCGTTTGCTTTATATATTCATATTTACTGAATCATTTATGTCTAAATTTATGAAGGTATTATTTTGAACTGCGACTATTATTGCAAAATATTTATTAAAAAAATTATACAGGGTGGTTATTTAAGCAACCCGTTTAATGTGGCTAACTTCCACAGTTTTGAAGATAGAGATTCGGTTAGATGGGAAAAAAGTGGCAAAATTTTATGTTTAACTAATATTATTTCCCAAAAATCAGATCTGTGATCTATCTCCTGATTTATTCTGAAGAAACTGAAAATCGTCGATTTTTTTTATTGATAAATTATTCTAAGAAAACTATTTGACAAAAAAAAGATGTATAAATTGTTCCTAAGAGATATCTTCAAATGCAATCAAAATAATTATTGAAAATAATATAACTTTCGAGATAAAAATTTATTTTATGCCTTATTTTAATGGAAAAAGGCATAGAGGGCTATCCACTTATCAAATAATTTTTTTTTCTGATTCCAGTGATGGGAACAATTATTACTTCTATTCTATGTCAAATTGTTTTCTTGGAGTAAATTATAAAAAATCGCCGAATTTTATTTTTTCGGGATAATTTGGGAACCAGGAATTATCCAATTTTACTAAGGATATATGTTGGGCATAAGGTTCTGCCCGTGCCCATGTTTACTTATATAACCGATTCTCTATCCTAAAAACTGTAGAAGTTATCCATATAGGGGTGGAGAAAATTACCATTCTGTATAGAGGTATTTTGATATATTTATTATTATTATTATTATTTTTAATTTAATAAAATTTAATAATAATGTAAAAATCAGTGGCGCAATATATGAATTTTTCCATTGTGCTATAAAATTCTGAATATGAATTAAGTACTATATTAAAAATTTTCCTAATAGAAATCTTATAAGAAGACCAGAAATCGAAAACAAAAACTAATTTAAGATTTCATACCGCTTTACTTTTATCATTTTGGAATTTAGGCGAAACAATTATATTATCTCATTGG
Organism: Holobus sp. GC000080; assembly: GCA_030556065.1. NCBI lineage: Eukaryota > Metazoa > Arthropoda > Insecta > Coleoptera > Staphylinidae > Holobus > Holobus sp. GC000080. The sequence continues at coordinate 2,608 of JASKGO010006336.1, forward strand.
GTGTCTTTGATAAAATGTTTTATAACTATAAACGATTATTAAAAACAAACAAAAAACTTTTTTTTAAATAAAATTAACGAACATTAAAATAAAAGAAATAAGGCTGGAAGAAATTTAACTAAAAAACTTTCAAAAAACATATTGAAATTTTTAATTAAATAATTTTTACAATTCACAAAATAAATTTAAGAAATTGAAAATCAGAAATGTTTTTTATTGTGAACAAATGCTTAACAAAAAAAAAATCATAAAAAGCACTTCTAAATGAAAAAGAGAAGCAGCTAAATTTTAAACTAGCTAACTAAACAAAGTAAAGTAGTTCGACACACACACACACACACACACACACACATACACAATGATACAATACGTCGTCCTCTAAGTAAATTTCCAGTTGGTATATCTTAAATTCCGGGACCGGTCACAACAGAACAACCCTTTTCAGAAAGATAGAGAGTGCAAGGAACTAAGGACAAACAGTAGCGAGTAAATGCTACCGAGCGCAGGAAGAAAGGACGACGATTGCATTCGACGACCCCGTTCGTGCCAACATACTCGATATTTGAGAATAAGGACGCGCAAGGACTATCAAGGAACGCACCACATTGCTCCCTTTCAATACATGTATACAAGCAGCATATTGTGCTCAATGTCCCGCAAAATCTAAAGCTACTACTACTAGCTGGGCCACGCATGTGAAAGCCGGAAAGAGGGTCGAAAAGGGAAAAGGCGGGCGGGCACTACGAGCACGAAGACGAAGCTATGGAAACCATCGGTCATGCAGTAAAGTAATGTAATTAATAGAAAATGCAGATAATTGCTTTTTCGAGTTTGCCAGATTAGATTATGCATGTTCATCGCGCGACTTCCAACTAATCCTTTTAAGTTTAAGCATCAGTGCAAAGGCAGGGAGTCTCTGTTTTACTGCACTTTCAAGATGCTTGTGTGTTACTCCTTTGGATAAGTAGCAGCCGAAGTCAAACATGATACTTGCACCAAAGTCTTTACAATATGTTATACTGGGTAATTCAATTATTTCGATATTTACAAAGTATTGAATTTAATTTATCTTATTATGCAAATATTCTTAAAAAATAAATGCTACTTGTATCTAAAATTTAATGGTTTACGTGTTTTTTTTTTTAATTTTCAGAAAATTATAGTATACAAATTTACAGGGTATACAATTCTTCGAAAAAATGCACAATCTTATAGAGAATTAAATTACCTACATTTTATTTAAATAACTTTTTACGGTATGACCCTTAGTTTAGAAGATATAGGGTATCAAAGATGAAAAATATTTGAAAAGATGAAAACAAACTTTAGAAGGCCAAAACCACCCTAAAAAATAAACTTTTTAAAATATTTATTTCAGCATCTAATAAAGCAACAATTACTTTTTTAAATTACGTAATAAAATTACGAAATAAAATATAACAATATTTTTAATTTTTATAAAAATATAAAGCAATTATTATTCCAAAAATAAATAAATAATTTAAAAATGTCATCATAAAAATTTGCAATATTTAATTTATGAAATTTCTCATTAAAATAAAATTTCTATACCTGTATACAAAACATAAACTGGAAAGAAATACGGCATTCGGAAAATTAATGTTTCATTTCACGCCTTTGCTCTTGCTTCTTATACAACGTACGTAAATATCGTAAATAAAAGTTAAAAAAAAAGTATAAGAAATAAACGAGAGCTTTGGAGCATGGAACATCGGTCGAGGAAAAATCGAAGCGCCCAAGAGAGGCATCGCAGTATCGGCTAAATTACTCGCTGCATGTGGAATAATATAAAGGGCGAAATTCGTGTGGAAATCTCTCTCGCTTGTCGCTTCTCTACTACTGCTAGTAGTATTGCAGTAAGAAGAAGTGCAGTTTGCTCAACGAACTATACACTTCTACTGATAAATAATACAAACATTCAACACATAAACTCCCTTTATTATTATTATTGTTATTATTATATTTGCAATGTACGTAATGCAGTAGAAATGTTTTATTGATACGGTACTGGAATCGTGCAGGTTAATTTAATGTTTGCTCTTTAATTAAATAATTAAATTACCTTCGCACACTATACAAATAATAATAAATTGCACGGTTTTTTGTTTTGTTAGTGCCCAGTGACTTTTTGCTTAGTTTTTTTTTGTTCAACTAGTTATAAAGCAGTCAAACTTTCTGAAAATATTTCAAATGAAATGAAATACGGTTTTAAAAGATATTTTCAGTAATATTAAAATTTTTACTATTATTATTTTAGTTAATTAGTCCTTATCAAAATTAGAATTATTTAAAAAATCATTGATTTTTTTACGTAGTATTCGTTAATAGCGCCGGAAAGAAACATAAAATAAATTTTAAATTTATTTTATAAACAAACAAAAAGAGTAAAATTTTTTCGGGCATTTTTGTTTTAAGAGCCATTAAAGCAGCTTTTACAAGAAACACTTATTTAGATAAATTACGAAGCATTAAATTATCTATAACACCCTAAAATTTCAAAAGAATTGTAGCTGTCTCATTGTTAAGGGGTTGCAACCCTTAATTTAATTTCGCTCCAATTTTCATTAAAATTTACAAACTGCTAGAGAAATTAATAACAATCAATTTATCTTTAAAACATTTTTTCATTAACTCTTTATTTCAACCACTACCCGAAAAAATCAACTTAGTTTTTGTTTTATTTCGTTTTTAGAAATTTTTGCTAGAAAAGTCTCTAAAGCAAAAACTATTACTTTTACATGAAAAATATATTTAAATAAATTACTCAGCATTAAATTTTATATTACATCCTATATTTTTAAAAGAATTGCAGCATTTTTACTTTTTGGGGGTTGCAACCCCTTTAAATAGTTTAGCTCCGATGTCTTTAGAAATTTTTCAAACTCGTAGATAATTTAATATCAAGTGATTTATCTTAGAAACATTTTCGCGAAAAATCATTACTTTGTCTCCTATGCGTAAAAAAATCAATTTATAATTTTGATTCATAAGAAAAATAAAAAAATCTTCTTTTAAGAGGACAATTAACAGATTTTTAAAGTTTTTTTTTACTGTTTTTAAATATAAAATTCCAATTAACAAAAAAAAAAACTAAAAAGTTATCATTTATTAGGTATTTGAAATTTAAAAAAAATGTTTAAAAAATATCTCATCGAATTCGATATAATTACAGAGAGATGAAGTACATTATTACAACTTTTACAAAATTAGCTTAATTTTACATTAATTGAAAACTAAATCAAATTTGATAATAACAATCGTTGTAAAAAGCATCGACCGCAGTCCTTCAGTCATGGATTTTTATAAATTTGTTATTAAATTTGATTTGAAAAGTTGATATTTATCATTTTTTGTAGGGATTTAAATATTGCAAAAATGAGATATTGTTTTATTGCTTCTGTAAAATTAATTCTATTTTTAAAGAAAGATGATATTTCTCTCCTTCACCTTTTTAATTATTTTTTTCTCGCATTTCAAAGGAAATATTTTTTTATTAAATCGAGGATTTGTTTTTTATGATAAAAAATTAACTTCTCTCATTTTACATTTTGATTCTTATTGTGACTTCATTTTAAATTTAATAAACAGATAAATAGAAATTTATTATTACCAAAGTGGACTATTTGCTTGGAAATTCAAACAAAATTTGCTGTTTACTATTATATTTATTACAAGAAAAAGGCAAGATTATGAAATTAGAATTATATTCCAATTTGCTTTGTAATTACTGCAATTTCATGAAAAATTAAACTATGATATAGTTGGAAACAATGGTTGGGTGAAAAGGGATAAACAATGCCCACGGCTAAGATAATACACTCTGGAAATAAAATATTAATTATCATTATTTATTATAATTAAGCATAAACCTGGCCATAAAGCGCAGTGCAGAATTATGAACATCAATTTCCAATTTGTTTGTGCAAGCAAGAACAATGTGAGCAAACTGATTGCCGACGGCAGTAAGTGTAAACATGTAACGATTAAACACTGATAGACAAGACAATGGCGAATTTCGACATTTCGGATGACGAATTGATAAGCTAGGCGCGCGGCTTTGTAATAATATTATTTGGCTGGCTGGTTGACTAGTCTGGTCGGTTTGCCGGGGCTGGCGGTTGCAATATACTACACTCGCATAATATTGTTCGGGTATTATGCATAGTATGGTATGGCATAGCAGTAGAGCACCGATCATGACGACTGATGATGAAAAGGGTTAAACAGTTAACAAGCTAGATGAGAGGCGGCAGCAGAGACAGAGAACAATTCGGAGAGCGACGCGCGGTGCGTACGATTCGATGCAGAACACACCACCACGGGGTATTTATTATACACGGAAACAACGGCCACTACTTCCGTCTGATTATCCTACATGCTTCCATTCAATGGCCTCACATTCATATCACAACCAGCAGGTTACCATTTCCTTCTATTTCTCTCACTCCGCACACTCTCATCCTGAAAAAAGAAACTTTTTTATTTTTCACTTAGCTTTTAGCAGATTTAAATTTATTTTTGTTTTTCTACGAAAAAAATAACATTTAATTTTTTTTAAATAATAGTTTGGTAGTTTGATGGAATATTTAATGTAATTTTACTTGGTTCTTGAAATAATTAGTTTTTTGAAAGTTGTATTTTAGTTTGTTGTTGTTTATTTAATATTACTTCATTATAAAGTTTTAATGAAAGTTTTTTCGTTTTTAAGATAATTTTTAGTTTTTAAAGTAAATATGTGAAAAATATTTTTTTAATTTTTAATTAGAAATCCCAGTATAATTACACAGGACATTAGTAATTAAAATCAGAAAGCAAATTGCAAAGCCCCAAAGTTAAAATACAATTTAATCTGTATAATTTAACAGAATATTACATTGTGTAAATAATTTTCGCAAATGAGGAAAACTTTAAGCGCCAACTTTGCTATCATAATTTGCGCTTAATTGGAAAAGTCTCCGAAGGAAAATTTCGGGCCACTTTAACTTTTCACTGGCCACAAAAACCACAACATTTATAATTGCAAATATTTCACTTGAATTTTCATTTTATAATCTCTGTTCTCTATTTATATTTGCCACCACATAACAACAACAAAAAAACAAATTCCTGTTTGTTAATTCTAACTTCTTCATAATAAAAAAAACCGCATAACAACATAAAACATTTAGAAAAAAACAGCAAAAAAAAAACAGTTTAACCATTTTTAAAAGTAAGAAAATTGAAGTGGCAAGTTTTTCCCCGAGTTTTCATTTCGAAAAAACACTTGTTTTGTGCCGTAGTAAAAAAGTCATCCCGATAACATCACATACTGGGCGAATTTATTGGATAGGTATTTACTGCGTTATAAACGGTAAGCGATTCGCACACTCTTGCACAAACAACCCCCGAAGTTACATCGTTCCAATATAGGTATCGTAATGCCAGTAGATATAGTGCCGGTGATAAGAACGGTGAGAATCAATAAAGGGAAGAGAGTACAGCATAATAGACAAATGCGTTTATTGAAGTTCAACAACTGGAAATGCCACTTGTCAATATATAATCATTGCGAGGAAATATTGCGAACCCCGTTATCATTATTTTACTAAATACAGTGCACAGCAAAATTTAGTTTTTTATTTACATTTTTTATTTGATAAACTTTAAAATAGCTATGATAGAAATACAGCTTCCTGAGGGTGATTTTGAATAAGAAATGACTAAAATTCTTTATTTGCTTATTTGAAAAAAGAAAGGAAAATGAAAAAAAGAAAGTACTAAAGAACACACATTTAACAAAATTTGTTTGGCAAATAATAACTTTTGTTTTCTTTGAGTAATTTACTTCCCGTTTGTGCAAACAAAATTTTGTTTTGTTATTCCGAATACCTAAATAAATCACAGTATACCCAAGCTTGATTTCAGTAAACAATTCCCGTTTTAGTGAACTCGCAGGAAGTACTTGTATTTATGATTTTTTAAATTTTCGTACTTTCGAAAATCTTTTCTCTTATAAAATTTACCCTTACAAAAACATATTTAAAGCATTGTTAATTAATTTAAATAGCTTTTTACTTATACCTGTTAACATATATTTCTGTATGTCGTCTTTTATATCATAGTTAGTTTATAATGATGATGAAACCCATAGGTGGAAATGTTGTTTGCTTAATCTGCAAAACATCATAGACACGCGTCTGCAAATAATTGTTTATCTTCATTATAAGCGCATAATTGCTGTAAGCATAGACCTTTAGATTAAAATTAATTACCGCTTTTGTTCTTGTTTCAGGTAAGTCCACTTGCCATGTCCTTGGATCAAGTATTTTGCATTTACAACTTACACCGGGTGTCAATGAACTTAGGTAAATAGACCTCGACTCCTACATTTTTTCAGTTACTAAATTTTAATTTTAATAAGTTTTTCTTTCGAAGTTTTAGCCAATCATTTTAAACTATTACATTTAAGGAATTTAATAGTAAAACATAAAAATGATTTGTATTTGTTTTTTTTTATTATTATTTTAAAGCTAAATTGAATCGTTTACTAGGGATTTTTTTCTTTAGTTAGTAACTGATTTTTTGTTATGATTTATTTTCTTGAGAAAACATAGTTTTTCTTTAATCAAGTAATTATTTTCGTTAAAAGTTAGTGCACTTATCACTGTATACCCTATATCATTGGATTTCTGATGAAGAGTTCCCATAAGAAAAATCTTAACAAGAACATTTTGTAAATTTCCTAGCCAGGTTACGTTTAGTTTCTTTTTCAATTTCAATCTATTTCTGTTTACTTTCCTTTGTTGGATTTTTAATTAAATTTTGCCTTCTTTTCAGGCAATTCAAATTTTTTAGTATTCATTTAGGTATTTAATTAAAATGAGACCGATCATGAAACCCGAAAAATTAAGAAATAAAATTGAAACACTTGAAATTTTGAAGAAAAAGCATTCAAAATAGATTCCAAGAGAGATCAAAGAAAAGTTCAAAGTTCATTGTGGTTCATTTGATTATACAATTGGGATTTGGGACTGCCCTTATCATGTCTTATCAAAGATTCCGTGAGGGAACTATTAGAGTGACCATCGTCGGTGCTTGGTCTTAATAACGGAGCTTCCTGTAGAAGAGGGTCCTAGATAAACAATCTTGGTTAAAGTTTGCCCGGTAAATTGTTTACCGTAGCGAAACGAACTAAAACCGACACTCGAGATACGTATATCGATCACCGTAAATAATTTATGATAATTTCCTAGTGGTAACTTTAAGCAACAAGTTAATCGCAACTTTAGCCACTACAAACACATTCAGAGTATTCCCCCCCCCCCCCCACACTCACTTAAATACAAACTGCAACTAATCTGCTGACTTGAATTGAAAAGTCAATTGTAAATTAATTGTTGTTTATGCAACGAAAGATGCAATTAGTTTTCCATCATTATTATACTTTGCGTAGAAAATTTTTGAGATTCATTCAACGTGGATTGGCAATTATAATTGGAGACTTGAGAATTTGTTTCAGCTGTTTTCTTATCATTAGTCTTAATATTTATTTAAAGGAAGGAAAAGTTTCGTTTTTTTCCTTGGTAAAGCAAAACAAATCCTTTGGATAGTATTTCATGCGTTCAGAATTATTAGGTGGTCAGTTTATTGTATTTTTGCGCTCGCTTTTCCACTAATTGCATTATTACGGGAATTTGAAGTATGAGAAGCAATTATCTGCGTTCGTAGTCGATTAAAACTCGATTTAGAAATTATCCTCTCGGCGTTATCAGACGATTCGACCGGAAAGCAATATCCTAGGATTTCAACTCTGCGAATTAAAGAAAGATTATTTAAAGCGCATTAAGTGCGGAGAATTTTTCATAAATAAGTTTTTCGCGGTTTATAAGCTGCTTTTAAATAATTCTAAAAAAACAATTTCCTAAACTCAATTAATCATTCTAGTCCTTTGAAAAAAAAGTCCTCATTTTTCTTAAATGGATTTCTGTAATTGAAATATAAAATATATATACCTATATATATATAATGAAAAAATCATTATGCAAAATGGAAGAAAACATTATTGAAATTTCAATTGAATAATTTATCAGAATTTCAGTATTGGCAAATGAAACCTCTTTTTAACGAAATTGAAAATCAAACAGAAAAAGGTTTGCAAAAAAATATTCCACTTGAATTCAATTATTTACTTACAAATAAACAAAAACAATATAAAAAGACATGATAAAAAATAAATAAAATAAAATAACTCAAGAATAATTTTAATTAATCGGAAATAAATTAAGTCAATCTGCAGTAATGTTTTTTTTTCAAAAATAAGAATTCAATATGTGTTGAAGGATGCTTTGTGGGCTCGTAAATTATTCACGAAGCGCATTCACTCAATAGCTGCTCATCTTTCATTGGAAAAACAAACGCACAAAGGAAATTTTCTCCTGAAAATAAATTCGGCAAACACAAAAAATACCCTTCACTATTTTATCATTATAGCCGTAGCATTAATAAAAGGGGGTTTTATGAAAAGTGGACCCAGGGATTTACATGTAAATGTAATTTCTTACTTCTTATGGAAATTCTATAAACTGTATAAACATTAAACATTATTGTGTAATTGACGACCGTTTCTGTTTTTTTTTGCTTTCAATTGAAACAGTTTTACAGTTTCCACATTTTCACTATATTATTCGAGTTAATAACTTTATATGCAGAGTATTTTTGAATGACAAAAATCAGATATTTTTAGAGGACTTTTAATTGCCTCCATTGTTTTAACTTCCTATGGTCAATGCAACATATTTCCACAAATTTTAACCCTTGTTTTATCGAAAAAAAAGGTTTAATTTAAATTCGTTAAAAAAGCATCTAAGCTAACCCCATTGACTGGTTAAAATTTCGATACTCGCAATAAAAATTAAAAATAAAGAAATTATGCATTATATGATGGTTGTTTAATTTATTTTTAAAGTAACACCAAAATTATTAAAATTTCTTAGTTATGTCAAAAGTTATTAATTATTTTCTGTTTATTGAATAAACTCAATCGTGACGCTCCGGTACAAAGATAACATTAACATATTTGTTAATTAACAAAAATTTAAGTAATAGAACTATTTGAATAGATTTTTCATAACATTCTTGCTGAATAAAATGCCTTTGCATATTTTATTTTTAAATTTTAATAATTAGTTATTGCAAAGCCAAAAAATAAACATAAATTAAATGAAGAGCCGGATAATTTACTTTAAAATTACACCACAATTGTTAAAATATCGTAATTATTATAAAAGTACTTAAAGTTTTAATGCATTTTCGTTGTTTGACTTATCGTATTTCATTTGGTTAAAGCAGTAAAGTAAAGTTTATTATATGGAATTTGTTTATAAAAATAAAAATTATGGGTCAAGTTTAATATAGTTTTCAATAATATTTTCCCAAATCTATAATATTTTTTATTAAGTTTCTAATTTTAACAATTTTAGAATTTTTTACTGGGCGTTTTATTTCTTAAAACACGTTATTTATTTTTATAAAAACTTAAAAAAAAATCATTTATATAAATAACAGGTTAAACTATATTTTAAACGGCACCAAAACTGTTGCTTTAGGTTAATTAATTTACAAGTTATTAATTAAATTTTGATAGTATATTAAACCAAATAGGTTACGATTCCACCGAAGAAGAAGGGTTACTAATTTGCTAAAGTAAATTAAACAATGGAACAGATGTAATATTGCTTCCAAAAATAATTTCTAAGTCAATTACTTTTGATTTTTTAAAATAAGTCTTTAATTTAAATATATATTTTTTTAATTTTTACAGGCTATTTAATTTTAAAATTATATTTATTTATAATTTCAAGAATGAAAAAAAAATACATTAATAGCAAATTATGATGAAAAATTTTTATAACATCAGGCTTGTGATGTTTTTTTTTATCTTTTGATGTGTCATAATATTCCAAACTAATTATAATAATTAGAATCGGTTAAGTACGTCAGAACTCATTAATAATTTTCCTTTAGTAGCATAAACTAAAAAGATACTATTATAATTTTGTTTTAAAACTGCAAATATCACAAGCAAGTGTACAATTTGACTAAAGACCATAATATTTTACATTAAACTTTCTTCAAAAACAACATTTAATTAGTGTCTTTGTTCATCAGAAAAAACCCGGTAAAGTAATAGGAAAAAATAAGGGAAAACAGGAGAGATTTTCTTTTCATGTTCATTTAATCCGGATGCGATTTTCATTTAGCAACTCTATGAAATTAAATTGCGGATTGTGCAACTGGTTTACGTAAATTTCCGGGAGACTTTTTCCCAACTACAAATTGGTATTATCGTTTTTTTTAGATTTTTTTTTGTTAGTCGACCGTTCTGTCAGTGCAGCAGTGCACCTTTGGGAAATTTTCGTGCAAATTAACCTCTATCAAAACTATCTGCTAACAAGGTGGAATGAGTTATTGTTTTCATTATAGCACCCATGCAATGTTCGTGATGCGTTTAATTTTTTACCTAGAATCGGAAATTGGCGCCGAATTGAAAATTCGACAATTCAAATATTTGCAATGTCAGATTACTTATGCATTCCGTATCCATTTCGCATCCGGTTTATTGTTTCTCTCTCTGAAAACTTCCAGATTAGATAATGTCGAGCGAAGAGTTCCTAGTATATTTGGTTTCATTCTCTTTGTTTCTTTGTAAAGAAATACTCATCCTATACAGAGTGATGCAAGAGTTTTGTTTCAATTTTACTATAAGCGAAGAACTTTATTTTTAGTAAATTGATGCAAAAAGAATAAATCCCTGTTTTACGCTTTGTTTTAGACTTGTCTTACTTTTAAAACTTTTTTCCCCGTTTTTCTAAGGAAAAGTTTCAACAGTGCAGAAGCTTATAGTCTTTTAATTATTTTCAAATAATTTTGTTTTAATTAATTACTGCTTAGTTTTTGTAAAAAAAAAAACAATTCACTTATATGTCTAATTTTTGTCAATGAAGAAAACGTTATTTTTTCTATAAAATTGATTTGACTAAAAGTGATAAAAGGTTTATGAATTATCAGGTTCACTTTTATTTTTTCTTTCTATTAAATTTTAAAATAAAAAACTCACTTTTACAACTTCTTTATCCGTTTTTTTTAAGTTTCAAAACTACAAAAGCTTATAGTCCTTTCATTATTATAAAATAATTTTGTTTAAATTTATTAGTATTCTTTAGTTTTCGTTAAAAACTTTTATGCTATTTGTCTAGTTTCTATTAATGTAGAAATCGCATTTTTTTAAATAAATTTCATATGACTAAAAGTGAGAAAAGGTTTATGAATTATCTGATGTACTTTACAATTTTCTTTTTTTTATTTTAAAATAAAAAAACCTCTTTAACGGATAATAAAAAATATGCTTTTAATGTATAAATAAATACATACTATACAATTAAAAGATTAATAAATATTAGCATAATTGGCAATAATTCATTCTATGCTTTCATCGACAATAGTTAACGATGACCGTGGTAATCAACTTGTAGAGTTCGTTTGAGTATAACGGAAATTATGTTGCCTGCTCAAAACGAACATAAAGCTCAAACACTAAAACCGTCCATGGCCAAATATTGGCCCGAATTAAATTAGGACCGTGATGATGCTTACAATAATAACAACAATTCTAATGTAATAATAATAAAATGAGTGGAGCATTATGCCAATATGTTTCGTGCTCTAATAAAATATATAATCAATGCGTTGGCGGGCGGACACGCGACGTATTTGCTTTAGGCTTTGCACATGGATTGCAATTTCGTCAATTGCATCAAATAAATTCCCCAATCGTCTGCATATAAATTAACACTTTTTGAGCACCCCTCTCTCTATACATATGTCTACCTCTCTCTATCTCTCGCATCACTGTCAGACCCAATTCAAATTTATAGGTTTACAACTAATGAAATAAAAATAGGTATTCAATAAAACGTTTAATGGCGCAAAAGTGATTCTTTAAATTGGCGTAGGCAATCAATAAACGTGACGATGCATTACTAATATCGCCAGTATGCTGTGCTGATTAATTGATTTACTTGCAGCCGTGTCCGCTAGGAAATAATTGTTTAAGCTCCGTATTTACTTCATTTATAGAGCGCACTAATTTGTATTGTTATTAAATTGTTACAGAACTATTTTCATTCAATTATAAATTTACACGGTTATAAATTACATAATTAATATTTTAGTTTATTTTTTTATGGTAAAGTAAAATACTACTATTTAAAAGAAGTTTATAAAAAAAAAAATTGTCAAAAATTTTGAGATTAGAACTGAAAACTAAAAATAAAGAAGAGGAATAAAAAAACCTTAAAAAGAAGATTGAATGGTAACGAGCAGCTGATGATTTAATATACTTAGCAGTAATTGTTGTACGTACGAGCAGAGTTCATTTAAGAGCGTTAAGTTGCAACCCTTAATGAAGAGTCTCGAACTTTAATCTTTTGCCGCCCGGCGCCTTCACTTCCACTATATCCGTTGCTTACACATCCACGCACACATATATGTATAGGAGTACACATACATTTGCAACGACACCTGTGTAAATATATTGAAGTCTGGTGCAAACCCTCCATGTATGTAAGTATGTATGTATGTATGTAAGAGAGACCGATAGATAAGTGCAGGTTCATTTGGGAGGCGGCGGAAGAGACGGAAGAGAGAAATCCGTCGGCGAATTGGGTCAACGGGATTAAATCAATTAGCCACCGATAGGAAAACTCGCGTTATAGACTCCCTCTTGTGTCCATTGTGCGGCTCTTTATACTTTTAATGGGCTGAGAGATCTTTTTTAAAGACATGTCTGCTAGTTGTAAATTACATTTGCACTACCTACTTTATAGAGAGGATTTTTCACGCTCAGTCATACAGAACATTTAAATTGCATATATGAAGCATTTTGCGAAACTTGCTCTTGCTATTCTGCGATAAAAAAAAAGGAGAGTTGCTTTAATTCAGTTGAAAAATGTATATTTTCCGATGTAACTATTTTACTAGTTAAATGTATTTAAATTAAATTTCATATTTTAATTAACACCGGCAAATAATGATTTTGTCACATGCAACTTTGTAATGATTATTTTGTTAGCTGGCCTTCATTAAAAAATGTATAGTTTTGTTCCAGTCACGTCCAGTTTTTTTTTCTTTTGTGATAGCTATTAGGACATTTTCTCAATCCGTATATGGGTAACTTCCAGTTTTAGGTATAGAGATTCAGTTAAATAGACCAAAACGTTCAGAAATTGTACGCCCAATTTGTAAGTGTTTGCAAAAACCAGTTCCCAGTTCCCAGGAAAAAAAACGGAGATTTTTAATTCTAAGCAAATTATTTAGCATAGAATAAATTTTGATAATTAATTCCAAGTACACTATTTGAGATAAAAAAGAGAAATAATTGCTCTCAATAGATATTTTCAAATAAAATTAAAAATAATTCTTTAAACATTCCACACCTTGCTTAATTTTTGAGGAAGAAAAAGAAAACTTATGATTTTTTTAATGGAAATTACCATAGTTTGCGAGTAGAAGAATACCTGATTTGCCAATTTTTTTCCTTGGCATATTATGACGGTCTCTGTATATTTAAAACTTGATATAAGTTTCTAGCGACAAAAAAAGTTAAAATTTTATTAACCAGTATTATTTTCGATGAGCATTAACGAAGATAATATTGCTTTTAATTAATTAAAATGAAATGAAAGCACTAATTATAATAATGAATAATTCCCTATTTAGAATTAAATACTGCAAGTTTAGATATGATATTATTGAAAATGAAAAAGCAATAATTAATTAAAGAACCTTAAAACGCTTTGTATTTGATCATTTGTATCAAGTAATTTCAGTTCTGTTTCATTCAAAGCGAGAGTGAGTAATTATGCGATAAATTCGTTTGCCTATCAAATTTGCATTAAATCACCGGCACAATGAAAGCATATAGCCCTTCAATGGAATGCTGATGTATCTCCAACGGCAGCAAATAAAGCAGACTTTAACAAATGGCTTGTTGAAAACATTTAATGTTTTCATGCGGGTGATGCATTTTTTCCCGTCATTAAGAACTCATAAAACGTTTCGACGATTGTGCGTTGCAAGGGAGCAAAAAGAAAGGAAAGCGGGGAAAAAGCGGCCGCGCGGAAAGGGTGAGACGACAGTTTGTCTTTGGGTAAGAAAACGGCAAGAAAGTGTATCTCCTGAGACCGATAGAACGATAAAGTAAAGGTTATTCGGGCTTCCCGCGGGATTCGCAGATAATTCCTACAAGTACCTCTATGCCTATATGTACCAACTAGTCAGCAACTCTTTACTTAGGGATGCTTTTTGCAAATGACGATTTATCACAAGCATTATTTTCTGCTTTTACTTTTTGTGTTTTATTTTTTTTTAATTTTTTTGTTAATGAAATTCTACTTTTTTATGTTTCATAGAAAAATAAAAATTGCACTTCTTTTTAAATTGTCATTTTTCTTTAAAATGTATGTGACTACAATCTTTCTCCATGTAAACTACATGCAACCCTCAAATTTATTTTAAAGAGATTTAAATTGATATTTTGTTTTGAAGGTCTTTTAATTACAAATATGATGGTGTAATTATTTTTGAAACTCGCTTATTGGTTTTTGAGATATTGCTTCATAAATAGAATTATATAGAATGAATAATTTATCATTAGTGCGATCGTTTTAAACTATAATAAAAAAACAACCTTAAACCAGTAGAATTTTATTACATTATACGAAACAATGCCAATATTGGAAAAACAATGGCACATTAATAAAATTAATCCTTTAAATTATCAATTTTAATAAGCAATCATTTTTACTATGTACGCAACAAAAACCATACAGCAAACAAAAATAAAAACGACGCAATTTTCCAATACATACCTATGGATTTACACAAACTACATATATGACATTAAACAAACAAAATTGAAAATAAATCAAAAACTAAACCAACCTGTATCCAATTATCGAAACGAATGTTAATTAAAATCACAAATAATTATCATCAAACAGAATATTGCAATATAATATTTGCTATAAATACGATTGCTAAATAATAGCAATATGTATTTATTTTATGTAAAATCGAAATGGACGACAGAACAAGTAATTAATTCAAAAATTTTAAATGCAACATGGATTTCCGTTGAAACGAAAACTATATCGTGCATCATTTATTTTACACATACCAAGCAACAGTATATGAAAAAAGAATAAATAAACTTTATGTTTACGTTTAATAATAGAAAATGAGTTGCATTTTCCATTAGCGCTTTGTTTTAATATAATAGCGGTTGCAATTTTCATAATAAGCGATATGCTTCATAATGAAGAAAAATTTAACTGTAGAGACTGCGGAGCACTGCGAAAGAATTAACCGTTCGTGTGTACTTACTTGCAGAGGATAAATTCTCCAGCGGAAGAAAGGTGAAACATTATTAATTCACATCGGGCTGCGTTTATTTTTTAAGCAGCTCTTTTAAATAAATAAATAGCCGAAGACGATTTATTTATCCGCCGCCCGGCTGCCGCTAGAAGAGATGGAGTGCAATGCTAAACGCAATTAGTGCTGGAAAAACCAATTGTAATTATTTACTTAGGAAGCGAGAAGCATCTTAAGTGTCTTCTTATTGATCTCAATTGTTTTTGGATAATAGTTGCAATAGTTTATTAAACTAGGGTGTGAAATTGCTTAATATTACTGAGGAGTCTATTTTCATTCATTGATTAGAAATTATTAAAGTTACATAAGTTAATAAACTTGGAACAAAATATGAGTAAAATTCATTAAAAAAAAGTAAAATAAATACTGAGGGATCTTTTAAATAAAAAGCAGTTTTCTTGTAAAAGGATGTACTAGATAAAGTGGTAACTGAAAATAAATTTATCTATTTAATTATTAAGAGAATCTTTTTTTACTTTTCTCAAGTTGTAAATAGCAAATTCAAGACGGATTTCCTCACCAGAGAATTAAAACAATTTTTTTAAATCAATAAATTACCCAAAAAGGAAATAATTTTCGCTAGAATTTACAAAAAAAAAACTAGTTTCTTAATAAAGTATCTATTATTAGATACAAAAAGTTTTATACATAAAAAAAATGTTTAAAAAGTCCCACTAAAACTAAGAAAACACTGACAACAAAGCATCAAAGTCATTACCATGAGAGAAAAAATATCATTTTCAACTAAGAAATGAAAACACAGCAGGAATAGTTAAGCTAAACAGAAATTGCTTTTTATTGGAGTTCCTGCTTTTAGTCTGATGAATTAATTAATTTTCTGAAACGGTTTTAACAGTAATGCTTAATAAAATTTCCACAGTTTCAGTTTAATTTTAATAAGTAAATATAGTTTTTCCACTCGGCACACTGGAAAACTTAAAATTACCATATTAAACTTTCAAAGAAACTGAAAATTTTAATCAGCCGAAAGACAAGAGACACACAGAGAGAGAGAGAGAGAGAGAGTTACGCGGCAGAAAGTTAAAGTGAGCCGCCGATGGAATTTTAAACGTCAAAACTCTAAATGAAGAGACTATAGGCTCAATATGCAATAATTTGACGTCGGCTACAAAATTAGAGAAGAGGCGAAATGAGAATGTGTATATTATTGATCAGCATTAGAGCAAGAAAATACGTGCAGTCGCCTAACTGGGAACTTTAAAGAAGTTACGGAAGTGTAAAATAGGGCCTACGGTATTCGCGTCCCGCGTAACCGGAAGGCATTTCGCAGCGTCTTACCTACGTATAATGACAGCTTAATTTTGAATGTCTCCATTTAGTGTGGCGGCGGCATCCGCGTTCGAAACTTTACGCCGATGCACCTCTAAGATTGCCCCTCTAAGGTACTAATTCTTAATTATGCGCACCCATTCCTCCGTATAAAGACCACCCGCGTTAAAACACCTGCAAGATGCTCTTAGTGCTTAGTGCTTAGCACCAATTTTTTCATTTCCCTGTTTGTTGCTATTTCCATCCGTGGATCAATTTTTCGTATTCCGAATTACGCGCCATGGATTTTTATAGCACAATGCAGGTGCAAATTGCGCATGGAATTGTGTGGTGTGCAGGGCAAAAGAGGAATCCATTAGCGAGAAGAGAACATTGTCGCAAAATGGCCTTTCGTTATGAAATTTAGTCGCGTAGTTAATGAAATTCGTCTCGCGTGCCTATCCTAATTGCCTTCTATTATACAGATAGATGGCTTCGGATGTTTTGTGCATATGTGGAGAGCGACGCTTCGATTCATCCCCTACTCTTGTGCAAGAGCCTCATAAAAGCGCACACATCGCAGTGATAACGATGAGCGCATTACACGAATATGAAGCTGCCATTATTTATTACATGTTTTCGACTGTCTGCGTGGCTGTTGCTTTTTTCTGTTTTTGTTGAAAACTACCCTTTGAAAAATATTTTTTAATTAGAACGACCTGTCTGTACCCTCTGATTAAAACTTTGTTCGGATTTCGAAACTTTTTTTTGCTTCTTCTTCTTGAATTGCTAATTAAAAGAATGTTGATAATAAATGCAAATGATACTTCTAACTCCAATCGATATTAAAAATGTTGAATTATATTTAAAATTAAAATGTATATTTCAAAAATCCGAATAACTTTAAAGACGAGTTTTTGTGTGAATTATTTACTAAAAATTAGATATATATTAAGTAACACTTCGTTTAACTAATTATATTCACGGTTTCAATGAATTTTTTTAATTAATAATTAAATTAAAATGTAATCCGATTACAATTAAAAAAGAAGTAAAACTTTTCAAAGGAACGCCATATATGAAAAATAAATTGAGAAAATAAAAAAAATTAAGGACAATTTGAAAACCGTGCGACGACGAACTTCAAAAATAAGTTGAAAAGTCTGAAAGTTCCAGTTTACTGAGCGTAGGAAAAATTCTCAAACAAGTTCATCATGAAAAATCCGTTGCACCGAAAGGCAGGTACGAGCAAACAAGTCGATATGTAATACAGCCATGTCTAGTAAGGTACCAAGGCATTGAGGGGTGCGTTCAGTTCGCTAAACTAACAAGAAGAAGACGCAGAAGAAGAAATAGCGTCGCATATTTCGATGTAAAATTTAGCATACACGTGTTCGATTTTCAAACACGAAATATGAAAAGTTTTTCGCTGACGAAAGTACTAACTCCACCAAAATATTACAACTTTTTCGATTGAGCATATCAAGCAATAATATTTAAAATATTTTTTTATATAAAAAAGAGTACTGGGAATTTAATGTAAATCAAAAATATCTTTGCTGAATTATAGCTTGCAACTTTAAGCATTTAAAAATTGATTATTAGTTAAAAATGTGATGTTTTATTAATAATAATAATTAAAAATACTTATTAAATTATATAATTGTATAGTAATTTTATTATAAGTAATCATATAATAAAAAAAATTAAAATTTGGATCAAAACTCGAAAAAAATGAACCAACAAAAATCAGTAGTATCCAACTGAAAATGTTTCATATTTCAAAGTGTCATTTTATTAAATAAATAATTTACTTTAAAAATAGTTTTACACTGAATAAAAAAGCAATTTATTGCAAATTTTATTTGTGCAATGAAAATTCCACTAACATAATTAGTTTTCTCGTTACAAGTAAAAGCTCACCAAAAGTCACGTTCCCTGTTTTTAAAGAGCTTTCGCTCATAACTCTTCAACTAAATTCATTTTTTCCGCGAAAAATCCACAAGCAGGTTACTAATACAACGTAGTTTAATAAAAAAAAAATGCGTAAATTGAAGTAACACTGTTGGTTTTTAATAAAATTTAATTAAGCGATTGAACCGATGTCGGAGTTGGTAGTAAAAGTTGCCCGAAGAGTTATTAATGAACGTGTGGTTATCCGATCCGTCGCGTAATATTTCAAAATCGTCTTCAGGCATCCTGCCAATTTATAACTATAGCATCTCCACGAGCCAATACACTTTCTAATAAAGTCTACGTGCTCTTTTTACCAACCGCTCTTTGCATTTTTAACCGGAATCCTATCCGTAAACAGAAAAAAAAGTTTATCTTATAAGCCCCCTTCTGAACCAAATAATCATTTGTTACACCTTTCCTTTTTCCTTTACATTATTTTTTCATTACAAAGTAAATATTTCTATTTTAAATCTTTTATTTTTTCTTAATTTTTAAATTACTCTTTTTTTTAGCTTTGTTTAATATTTTAATTAAATTGAGTTGTTTTTATAATTAATAATTACTTCTTTTTTTTTTCATTTTTAATTTAACTGATAATTTTATTTTTAAAGAAAGATGTTATTTCTTTCCCAGCCCTTATAAATTATTTTTTCTTGCATTTCAAAGGGAATGTTTTTGATTAAAACGTGGGTTTGTTTAATATTTTAATTAAATTACCTTCTCTCGTTTTACATTTTTATTTCGACGTCATCATTAATTTACTATTATATTTAAAACAAGAAAAAATACATAAGAAAATATTGATGCGTCGCGTATCCCGACGAAATGATAAAATGATCAATGCACATCTTGTACGTGAGTGGAAGTAAAGAGGGCGACGAAGAAAGATAAAAGTGTGTAAATATTGGAAAGACAAATAAAGGTTCGTATCCAGTGGCCTATTAGTTAGCTAGCTGTACGTTTCAATAGGACCATATAATGATAAATGAGGTAATAAAGCAGGATCGAAGCCTTGAAGGCATTATTAGCCCCGATAGATCGACCCAATGCTCTGCTCGGTACATGAGCAGCAGCAGCAGTAGCAGCACTAGCAGTGGCGGAACGTCAGGATGCGCCATCCAGCCGTTTGTCGATTACAATTTACTCAATAATAATAATAAATAACCGAGATTATGTGCTCTCCTGTTCAGGAGAGAGCTAAAGGGAGCACTAGAGAGGCAGAGGCAGAGAGTGGGTCGCTTTGAATGTGTGGGTGGATGCAACGGTGCAGAGAAGAGCTTCCACGGTGGCTCTCACGCTGGTTACAGATACGAAGCCCGTATTATACAACACACCAAATAGCAAATGCTGTTGTTTGGACCAATATAACGACTTTATGTTGCTCTTGCTTATGCTTGTGCTTGCTAGCTACCTCGAGCCATGTCGTTACACTGGCCCACAATAGCTTTTACTTTAATATCTTGATTTGCCATAACAAACCAATTTCATATACGCTTTTCAAACCGTTGAATTCTTCGACAATTCTATTTTCCGCATAAAACATCGTTTTTATGTAAAATAAATTAAAATCAAATGGAAAGATAACTTCTTACACTTAAAAAAATATTTGAAAGTAAAAACAAATAACATTTTAAATTTGAAATTTTTTATTACAATTTTGTAAGTACTGAATTAACGTAAATTACGAATTTTGTTTCTGCTTCGTTATTTTTAACTTGGTTTTTATACCTTTTATACGGAACGCCTAATAGTATATCAACATCAATCTAAAATATATTTTACATTTGGTTTCACTTTTTGCAATGTTATTTCTGAAAGTTTAAGATGTTATTATATTATTATGATATTATTAAAGAAAATAAGTTATATATACCCAAATTAGGGTATATAAACATTTATTACATCAATAAATTTAAGTGAAATTTATCCAAAAATAGATATATAATTTAAATTTTCGAACAAATTTAATATTTTTTAATTTTAATAATTAATTTTTATTTACATAAAATATGAATTTTCTTGCAGTATCGATAGTAACAACTCGGTTTAGTTTCTCTCTACTTTATGCTGATGTAAGGACTTAATTTCTTTTTCTTCTCACAAATTCATAACAATTTTGATTTATTGTACCTTCCATAATTTTCTTAATAGGAGCAATTTTGGTTTTATGTTTTTGCTGTTTTTTAAATTCGTTTCGAACACAGACTACTAATTAAATTTTAGGGTAGCATGGTTTCTCAAGATGGCTCTGTTAAAACCCTTTAAGGTTAATAAATTTTGTTAATCAAAGATTTAAAAAAATATATTTAATACAATTTTGGACAGGGGGTTGTAGTTATTTTTGAGATAGGCAGTGTCAAAATAATTATGCGAATAAAATTTTGAAATTTTTGTTTCACATTGCTCATTACAAAGTAAAAGTAGAATTTCTTGGGAACATTTTAAAAATTCTTTATATGCATTTTTTCAATTTTAATTTATAATGTGATAACAATATTTAACTCAACTTTAGTGGAATAAAAGGCATTATTAACCAATATTATCCTAAGAAATGAAACTACAAAATCTAAAACCAATCTAATATAAAATAGCAAATTTCGGTGAGGCTATAAAGGTCCAGCAAGTTTAAAAAATTCATATGGCGCACACGCTCTGAACGTAATACACGAATAGGAAGATTGCAATAAAGTCGAGATGTCGCCTCGCTGGAAATTAGCATAATACTATAAAACGAAAAGAAGCAGAAAGAGCAGCAGTGAGAGACTCAAGGCATGATGCTGCTACTGCATCATTGAATCGATATCATTTTAGGAGGATGAAAGGAAGACACAGTTGTTGTTATTCAATATACTATTCAAAACAGTGTCGTATACGATAAACAAAATAAAAGAAAGCAAACACAAAAAAGCTGCAATATTCGACGACGAAATAACTCAAATAAAATATAAAAAACGATGCTGAATAGCTATTTTATGCGAGCAAAAAGTCAACAGTGCTAATTTATAGTTTCTCTCGATTCTCAAACAATGGAAGAATAAACTGAGTCGCATGTTTGTAGGAACTCAGCAGTTGATAAATGAAAGAATGCTTTTGCGAATAAAGAACGAGATCGAAGTGAAAACTGATTAAAGCGTCTGCTTGTCATCAAAGGATCTAAGGGAACATTAAGAGAAACATCTGCAAGGGTGGATCGACATTCCGATGCTAGGGTTCATTCGCTTCTCTTGCATCTTCCTCGAAGGTGCCGAATATATAGGTATTTTTTTAATTGCGCTAGTTAATTTCGGAAGCTCCAGCTAAGGTGAAGTGCGAGCTTTTACATTTTGAATGGGGTTTTAAAGCGGTCGTAAAGTGTGATGCAAAGTTGGGGATTACTTCCAAGCTATAAATAAGAAGTGATGCGTTCTTTATGGCTATCTTAAAATGGGCCGATAAGATATTTCAGTGGTTCATATTTCTTAAATGATGCAAGTAGTAATCACACTGAGCTTCTTTTAAATATTACGTTTATTTATTTAATTTGCTTTTCTATATTTTAAATTAGTAATAAATTTTATAATTATGTTATTTTGAAATAAAAAGAATTTTAAAAATATGCAAAAATAAGAATGTAGTTATTTTAAGAAATAAGTTGCATTGGATTCATCGCAAAAAAAATTATATAAACAGCGAATAAACCAAAAAAGAAAACTATAATTTCAAAGGCAATAAAATACTTTGGCCGAATAAAATTATGAGAAGAAAACTTTTCGGAACTCGGTGAAAAGAAATGTTTCCCATGAATACTTATATAGGAAAAATTTCTTTTTGTCAAAGGACGATAAATTTAATGCGCACATTTTCGTGCCTATCACATCTTTTCGTCATCGTAAATTCTTTTTTGCGGATCTAAAAACCTGAAATCGATACAGCAATGGCCATAAAATTCATATTGGTTAATATACTCATGAGGAACACCAAAAATAAAAAGTGGCACTTCTTTAACATAAAATTTATAGACTTTTAAATAAAAAAATAAAGTAAATTTTAATATTTTAATGGAAAATAATAATTATGCGGAAAAGCAACAGAGCATAATAGATTTTGATATTACTTTACAAACTCGGTTTACCTAAAAAATATCAAACAAAGGAGATAAAAAAAATACAACTTAAATTTACAAGTAAGTGGAAGCGAAATATTAGCGGAAGTTTAATTTTACAAGGCGCCCGAGACTGCAGGCTTATAATTTTTAAACATTTATAATCTTGCGGCTGCATTTAATGAACGCAAAGTGACATAACGATGGCATAAATAAACGCTTATGACCTCCGCTCTCTTTCGCTCGGCGGCCGTGGCGGGGCATAAAACAAGGGAAAACTTAAAAATTAAAAACCCGAAATGTATCTACAACGTATATGAAACACTTTTCGAGTGAAAAATATTTATGCGTTTTGTAATCGTAGAAAATCGCTTTGGGAGTGTAATATACATAGTATGTATAATCGTGAGCGGTTTGTAGCTATTAGCTGAAAATAGATTAACCCAAACGCTGTTCCAATTATATCCTCGAATAATAAAATTCAATTAAGGGCCCAGATACCAAGTGTAGAGTAATTCCTGCTCTTTTGCCTGTGCCTGTGCTATTGCTTCCCATAAATAGAAAAGTCTTTATTCAGTCGCAGCCGCATTAACTCTCAAACGAGGTTGTTTTAATTAAAACCATTCATTTGCACATTCGTTTTTGTTTTTACGAATTAACCCTTCGATTCGGTTGCCAATGTGAGCTCGCATTTAAATGAATAGCAAAAAGTTACGGCACGTTTGCTGCTCTTTTCGGCATTTTCATTTATCACAATGCGTTAACTAATTAATTTAATTCCTCAATTTATCAGAGTATTAAGATTTTTAACTATCTATACTATTTTGTATTTTTTTTTTAATTGTTTAATGTTAAATAATAGAATTTATAAGAGACATTTTTAAAATCAGAGACTGAAAATAAAAAATGTCATTTGAACTGATTAATTATGGCTATAGCAAGAACATAAAATTATCGAAAAGTTTCCTCTTTGAATTATAAAAGAGAAGTGGAAAATGCAAAAAGGTTTGCTGCGGAAATACGCGCAATCTAGGCTTATTTTTTGTTTAATTTGTGAATAATACAAATTTCGTTTTATTTTTTAACAAACTAATTTTTTTTTAAGTTTTGAATAGTCTGGCAAGCATATGCTTGCCCCGGCAAACGAATAAGAAAAAAATCAAGTGCTAGGAAAAAGATGATTCTAACATTTTCTGAGTAAATTTTCCCGAAAATAGAGATGTCATTACATTTTTCCAACAAAGTTGTTTTTGTTGTATCCAAAAGTTTGATTTTTTTGGCATTTTCTAAAAATTGTCGAAACTTCTCTATTTTTTTTTTTTTTTTCGTAAAGGTAAACGTGTGAAATGTAAATAATTTTTCAAAATTTCCACAGCTTGCCAGATTTTCGAGATAAAAAATAAACTTATGTTTTTTTAAATGGAAACCATAGTTAGCTATAGGCTTATCAAATAGCTTATTTTTTTCTAAATATATCTGATCATAAAAAAATGCAAAGAAAGTTAAAAGTTTATAGTTTTTAAAGAAAAAATCCTAATAGGGATTATTTAAAACAAAAAAGAAAGTTTTTCACTTTTAAAGTAAAAGTACTATAAAAAAAAAGCGTTTCTGCAAAGAGGATGGAAATTTTAATAAATCTAATTATTATTTTAGACTGTAATAAAAACCGAAAAGGACATGTAATACAAGAACTAACAAAATTATGCAAATAACATAAAAAGTGCGTTATAAAAAATCCACAACGTCGTGCAACAAATTGAATGCGAAAAAAGTACAGCAAAGCATCATGTAACAGCAATAAACACAAGAGAAATGAAAAGGAAATATGAAGCCCGAACTTGTCCTTATTTATTTCATTGCTGTGTACATGCATCAAGTACTTGCAAGTAGTTACGAACACACAATGCAGTCAAACAAACAGCATTACTCCTGCAAGTGCCAAAGCATTGTCACACTATTTTGCGTCCGATTTGTTTTTGTTCGCTGCGGTGTCGTGCACTTCGGAGGGTTTATGTAATCCGTTATTTAGAGAGGCGATAATTTGTTACGCAACAATATGAAAGCGCTTGGTGATAGATCAGAGAAGGGAAAATTGGGCCGCGCAATCACGCAAATTTCGATTGATAATTACGCTTGAACTGCTCGAACTGTTTCCTAGGGGCTGGTTGCTTTGTAGTGGATATTCAGTTATGAGCACATCAGAACAGAAACGGGAGTGCTAACCGGGTTGTAGGAGGAACAAGAAACATTAAGGCTGGTGTGTGGTTGCAGAAGAAGCGTAACTAACGAACTTACGTGTTACCATCTATTTGGAGTCTTGAGTGGAAGCCAGTCGAGCTGATAAGAAGTTTAATTAAATTAACTACGGTCAAGATGACAGGTATATCGTCGAGCTCTGTGCTCTCTCCGCAGCCTACAACCCCTCACATGGGGATGCGATGCATTACTACCACTGCTAGTTTCCATTCGGTCCTTGCATACAAATTTGCCTTTCCTTATGCTAACAAGCGCCCTAAACTCAACTTACTGCTCTTGTTTTTGCTCATTTTGTTGCACTTTCATCTACGATTTATAAACGATTTGTGAATATATAGAGTTTTGTTCATTTGCATATTTTTTACACCACTTTTTAATCTATTTTAATGGATTTAAAAAAGGGATTACGAGTACTTTTGTCTTTTATTTGTTAATTTAAAGGTTTATAGTGCAATTAACCGAGTTTTGCTATAAAAACAAATCGCCATTTGATAATTTTATTGCATTAAATATTAGTTTTTACTGAAATATAGTTGTAAAAGTAATTATTGCACTTTCTAATCTTCTTTTATACGAAATAAATTTTTAGTATTGCATGGACATCTAATGGAAATATAAATTTCTATTTATTTAAGTTTTGAGATAATCGTTAAATTCACCATCTAGGTATAAACAAATAAAACGACTTAAAAAGTTTCAGTAAAAATAAAAAAATAAAAAACAATTTGAACAAAAATTTCAGCTTGGTTTCAAAATAATCAATAAAATGCCATTGACGTAATTTTTTATTACAACCTGTGACATAAATCGTGATGTCTAAACAATGAACGAAAATAAATAACGAAATAATTGAATTTTGCGTCGTAGGGATTACTTTAAAACTGCGCTGCCGGGCGTATACAGCCATATTATATTTTATCGAAAAGTATTTTAATAAAGTTGCGCCACCAAGCATAGTTTCATTTTCATGGTGGTTGTTGAAACGATATAATAGCAGCAGAGAGCGCAAGTTATTATTTTTAACTGAAGCGAGAATACGCTCAATTACTATAAATCATAGGATTCCAACCAATTATATTTCTTTCGAAAAACTATTAAATCGTCGTGGTCGTTTCTCTGTTCACACATTATACGTATAAGAAAAGTTGGTTGGTTCTTAGTGCGACTTGCGGTTTCTTTAAGGGCTGCGAACTAGTAAAATGGGAAAAATCTATTCTCCTAATTTAACTTTAACCCATTTTACAGCTTATTTTACGTGCGCACAAAGGTTCCGAAAATCCCAAAAGTTTCCATTGAAATTCCTCAAGTTCTTATTAAACGCCCTCTTATAGGTAATTTTCTTACAGAGCCACAAACTCGCGCTAAACTCGCTTTCGTAATTTAATCTGGATTATTATTTTAGACATAGAAGTAAACTGAATTTGCAAACAAACTGCTTAAAAATAACACTGACTAATTTTAAAACTAAATTACTTTATATTTTTACAGGGATTATATAAATCTACATATCTTTTAAAATTTTATATTATAATTAAATGAATATTAATAAATGTGTTGTAATTTAGCAATATTCGAAAATCTATGGGGAAAGCTCTAAATACTTGAGCTTTATGGGGAAACTTAATAAATCCCGAAAAGGATAACAATAGAAAAGCCTTTTTTATTTATTCAAGCGATTAATAACCGACATATCGGCCAAACGGACAGGTGGAAAATCCGACGGCTCTTTTTTGGGATAATAATTCGGATGGAAAAAAAACCGTTCCGCTTGATTTGATTGTGAATAATTCAGAATTTAATTGAGGAGGCGAGGAATACGATTCTAAATTATTTACACAAAAAAATGCGAATAGAGACTCATAACTCACTCAATATATGCACATCCCCTTTTCATCCTTTTGTTTCATCTCACAAAAAAAGGTAAAAAATTACTATCTGCTACAAAAACTTTATTGTTCGTCGAAAAATAAAAATGTAGCAAACTTTATTATTCCTTTTTAAATTAAATCTTTAATAATATAGAAATGAATCTAAAAAAACTTTTCTTTAGTTTTAGAAGAATTTGGTTATATTTTTACATAAATTCAATGATTTAATTTCGTACTATCGCTTTATTAAAAAGGTATTAACTTTTTTACATTTTAGTATACTGTAAATAAAATCAAACGGGATTGATTAAAATAAAAAAAAAATAAGAAGAGGCATCTTTAAGTCAATTTTCCCTATCATCTGATGCTCATAAAGTCTTAAAATTAATTTATTTGTAAACAGTGTTAAATTAACCATTAATTATCATTTTATGATCTTAAAAAAGTTTATCGTAAGTTGCGTTATTTATAGTTAAAAAAATAAATAAACTCCGTAATCAGGCAATCAAATGATTTCATTTTTGCAACAGACAAAATTACAACAATTTTGCTTAAAAAATAAAAAACAACTTTCTTTGTTGACCCAGCAACCACAAAATATTTCTTTTCTCTTTGCCACAAAAGAAAACCTATAAAAACTTATTACCTAAAAAAGCATAATCATTATTAACGCAAATCCATATGAATTGAAATGCAAACTAATTCCAAAAAATAAAATCTTCCATTATTAGCAAAGCAAAACAAAAGACCACTTGAATGAGACCTTAAATAAAGAGTAAGTACTTTAGAAATGCACTAATAAAGCCACTGTTCGCTTTCTTTATCGAACGCAGTGTTTTTTTGCACAGCATTTCGGGGCTTGGTAGCAAAAAAAAGCGAGCGCAAAGAAGGAAAGACCGAATGTGTGGATGCAATCAGTCCTTTTTAGGGCCTATTTAGTCGAGGGTTGATAGGAATGTGTGTGTGCGGTAAAGTATTGCCTGGAAGGCCAACCATACGTTTTTCTTAGTCTCCGGATTTCTCAATACGTTTTCTACCAGATACTGTTTCCCTGCTATCTGGCCTCAATTTATTGACTGTCGCATAGAACCAGCGGCTATTATTTCCCCATTTTACTCAACTCTGTTTCATCGATTGTCCTTTTCAGCACGCTCGGCTCTTCGCGCTATGTCTCTTACACGCGTTGCGTTTCTTGCACTTTCACTTTTATTATAAAACAAACGAATGATTGTTTTTTTTTTTTTTTTTTGTAAAGTTCAGATTTATATTGAGTGAGCGGGCATGAAAAAGCTGCAGATTAATTTCAGATGTTCTCCCTCTAGCCAAGGTGGAAACTAATAACAAGTTGATTACTTTTCATCGTACTGTGCGCGCTTTCAGTTTCTTTATTTATTCAATGCGCTCGGAATGTATATAATAAAATCCGGCGAGCAACAAAGTGGAATTGCTGCTTCCGTTTCTCTTTCATTGTGTGTATGTTGAGTGCGCTTTGTGAGCAGTAGCTTTTCTTAATTTCCATTAAAGTTAATGAAATCATCAAATAAACAGCAAATATGTTTCTCTTTGAATATTTTCCGTTGCTTTCCTCTATTTCTATAGCATATTGTTTTCTATTTTATTTAAAATAACTATAGTTATTGTATTTAATAATAATAAGGATCTAAATTTAATTTTGTAATGAAATTGTGCTTTTTCCGTAAAATAAATGTATTTCCTTGAGTAGGTACTTTAAAAAAGCACTTACCGACAGCTTCGAAAATCTGAAACAAACAAAACTACCAATTAATTTTAAGAAACATTATCCAATTAAGATAAATAAACTAAAATTTGAAACCAAACAAAAAATAATCTTTAAATATAACTTGAAATTAGACAGATAATTATAAAATAGTTAGGCAAATATTGAATTTTTAAAATTAAATAAAAATCAAAAAAGTCGAAGGGCTAAAAGCAACAAAAAAGTGTTTTAATTAAACCGAAAACGTCGAACACGTCAAGAGCGGATAAGAGAGAAGAATTACGTGAGGGGAAACGGATATTTTTAGAGAGCGAAATGCATGGCATGCCCAAGTTATTATTAAATTAACGACCCGCTTTCGGAAATTTCATTTCAATTTCGAGCGCAGATTACAGTCCGAAAATGAGACACACACAATATAACCGCCCCATAATTGCCGTACATTTTACATACAACCACTGCATATTTTGTGTATCACAAATAATCTTTTAATCCCCGCAATTTACTCATTAATTAACCAAAAACACGTAAAGTATGTGCTCCTTTAACTGCTAGTGCGGCTGCTGAAAACTTTAGTCGCATTTTGAATAATTGATCGATTCATTAGCTATATTGGAAGCCCGAGACACGGAAAAGTCGCGAATCAGGTGTGCATACTTCTTGAACTGCGCGCTGAAATATTTATCGCTCTTGCAGTTCGCTCCAGTGCTTCTAATTAACAATAAAGTATAACAAGGAGTCTGTAGATTGTGTTCTTTGGCATGTATTTGTGTTACCAGTTTTTTTTTTGTACTCCTCTGCTCCTCTGCTGATTTTCCATTTAGAATTTAAATTCATGCTCTGTTTCAGGTAAGTCCGCAATGGATTTCTGCACTCGTTGCACAAGCACAAGTGAAGGAGAATAGAATAA
>JASKGO010006341.1:0-10091 GCA_030556065.1 Holobus sp. GC000080
TCTAATTGTTTAAATTGCCTATCTATTCTAATCTTTAAAACATTAATTGATTGAATAATATCTGAAAATTCATTACGGTATGCAGTTTCGTTGGTAAGCTTATTGTTTAAAAGGAAATTTTGTTCTTTGAGGGATACATATTCGTTAAGAAGCGGATTTGGATCACAAGGTAAAACAAATGAAATTCGATTGATAGTATCTTTGCTGTACCGAGTTTGAAGGGAAGGAGGCCAGGATTGTTGTTTAGGTCGTGGAGTGTTACATCGGATCCTCTGGCGGACGAGAGTCCGTTATATAAAGACAGGTTTTGTTTCATTTATGTGGACGATATCTGTTGATTTGGATTTTGGGTTAATGATTTCAATTTTCCCGTCACTTAACAATTATCTAGGATTAATTTTTCCTTTTCGAGTGTCGGTTTTCCTAAAGATTTTTGAACCGATTGTAATAGGTTGACTTTTACGGGTTGTGTTAACTTTATTAATTACGTTTTTCTTTTTATCAGTACTAGATTTGTGGATTTTGTCATAGAGAGCTCGGGTGTTGGCGAGGTGAACTTGCACATAGTTAGAATATGCTTCATGTGGTAAGATAGACATAGGATCTCTCGAGCTGGTATGACCAAAGACTATTTCATAAGTGGTGTATGTAGTTGCGGAATGAATTGTACTGTTGTAAGCAATAATTGCATATGGCATTCTAGCGGCGTAGAATTTTGATTGACTTCTTTGAGCAAGCGCAAGTGTTCAAGAAGAGTTGGATGAAAGCGTTCAACCGGAGAGTTAGACTCTTGATGATAGGGTGTTGTGAAGTGGATATCAATTTTATGAGCTTTAAGAAGATTTTTTAAGGTTTCGTTCTTAAATTCCGTTCCGTTGTCTGAGGTAATCTGTTCTGGTATACCAAAAAATGAAAAATAGTTTACTAATTGAGAACAAGCAGATATAGCATTTCCATCGTATGGTAATGCTTGACCGAATTTTGAGAATTTATCGATGATGGTTAAAAATTTTTGACTTCCGACGGAAAATGTGTCAATGTGAATAATTTGGAAGGGTTTGGATGGTGTTTGCGTTAAAACAAAAGGTTCGTTTGGAGGCTTGCGATTGTATTTTGATTTATGGCAAATGTCGCAATTGTTGATGAAATTAGTAATATCTGATTTCATGTTTTTCCAGTAGTAGTTTGATTTTAAAGATTTGTATGTTTCGTCAATTCCCCTATGGTTAGTTTTACCTTCGTGTTTGTATTGAATTATTAACTGTCGTTCCTCTGGCTCGATGTTATTCACGAGTTTGGTACATTCTATCAGTTTTAGCTTTTAAAAATAGTTGTCTAGTGCTAACTGAAACAATGGTCGGAGTTCTTTTGACTAGAAAAATATATGGCAATTTTTAGTAAAAAATTCTTTAAGAAAATCAATAATGTTTGGCAAATTCGCGGGTAATTTAGCTTTAATTATTATGTTCCCGTCAAATGATTCCATAGTGGTTTGGTTGGTGGTTATGAGGGGTGACCTTTGGACGATAAATTGGTATGGCTTATTATTGATAATATCATCGAGAATAGGTATCCCATCACTAGTATTTATGTTACTATGTACGGTACTAAAACTTTCGTTTTCACTTATACGGACATCTTCTAATACTTTAACCTTTTCTTTTGGTTCATCTAAAACTTGTAAAATGCTTTGTGCATAGTCTAAAACTTCTGTGTCTTTGATTGGATCAGGGCGTTGTAAAAATTCATCTATAACTGAGTTTATATCATCGGGGTTGTTGAAAATTGATTCCGTTTCTAGGGCATTTAACTGGATACGTGAAAGAGCGTCTGCATTTGTGTTTTGAGAGCCTTTCTTGTATACGATTTCATAATCGTATTCTTCAAGTTTCAATCGCCATCTTATTAGCTTCGAATTGGGTTCCTTTAGATTGAACAACCACACAAGAGGGCGGTGATCTGTGTAAATAGTGAACTTACGGCCAAATAAGTAGGATCGGAAGTATTTGCATGCCCAAACTATAGCAAGGGTTTCTTTTTCGATCGTTGAATAGCGCTGTTCTGTTTCGTTCAATGTTCGAGAAGCAAAAGCAATGGGATTATCTTTTGGGGGTGTGCCTTGTGAATGAACTGCTCCAAGGGCAAGGTTTGAGGCGTCGGTAGTTAGAACGAAAGGTTTTGAAAAGTCTGGATATTTCAGGATAGGGGCATTTATCAAAAGGGACTTTAGATGGTTGACAGAGTTAACAAAAGCACTATCATGTTTAATAAGAGCATCCTTTTTTAAACATTGGGTTAATGGTTATAATATAAGGTAATAAGGTTTTGTAATATTTGCAAAATTTTTAATAAAACGTCTATAATAACCGGCTGGACCTAAGAAAGCTTTAATTTCTTTTGCTGTTTTTGGCATGGGATAATTTTTAACGGCGGCTATTTTTTCGGGATTTGGCATCACGCCATCCTTTGTGATTTTGTGTCCTAAATAGGCGACTTCTTTTCTGAAAAATTCGCATTTATTCAGTTGGATTTTTATATTTGCGTCTCTTATTCTTTGGAAAACAGCTTTCAATCTATCTAAATGTTGTTGTAGAGATGTGGAGAAGATAATTGTATCATCAAGATATACAAAGCAAACAACATTTTGCAGGCCACGTAGTATATTATTCATTACTCTCTAAAATGTTGAGGGCGTATTACGGAGACCGAAAGGCATTCGCTTAAATTCGTAATGTCCAGTATCTGTTGAAAATGCAGTTTTCGGGGAGTCTTCCGGATCCATCTCTATTTGGTGAAATCCGTTTGCTAAATCGAGAGTCGTGAAGTATTGAGCTCTTCCTAGCTGATCAAGGATATCGTTAATGTTTGGTAGCGGTAATTTGTCCGGAATAGTTTTCTCATTGAGTTTTATATAATCTATTACAATTCTCCATTTTTGTTTATTGGATGCATCTAACTTCTTTGGTACAATCCAGATGGGACTGCTCCATGGAGAGTTCGAAGGTGTGATTATATCGCTCTTGAACATTTTATCGATTTGGTTGTTTACTTCTTCTTTGTGAATTTGAGGATATCGATACGACTTTGTAAAGATGGGTGTTTCATCAGTTAGTTTCGATTTGTGTTTTGTTTTATTAGAAAAACTGAGTGGGATATTTTCATTAAAGCAGATATCTTTATATTCGTTGCAAAGTTTTGTGATTTTCTTTTTCTCTTCTTCATTACAATGATCTAGTCTAAGATGGTCCTTTAAAATAAACTTATTGCTTTCGCAATATTCGTTCTCTAGGTTATTTAAATTAGTGTTTATTGGTGTAATTGTTTCTATAGGTTCGACGTCAAGGGGTTTGCTTATTTTTATTTTTACGGGCTGTTCCGTTGGATTTGTAATTGTAGTGAGTGCTAATGATTCTGTTATAGTAACTAATGCTTCAGGCAATTCGGTTTCTCCAATTTTTTTGTACTTGAGAATACCAGATCCTTCTTTTTGGGCGACTGGAATTTTGACTTTTTGTATTGTTCTAGATGGAATTGTGAATTCGAAATTACATAGTTTTATATTCGGTGGGTTTTCAATAAAAAGATCGATTTCTGTTTTCGGAGTTTCTATTTTTAATTCGTTGAGTTTAACTATCGCTTTGGTTTTTATTAAAAGATCGGTACCAATTACTCCGTCGAAGCGAGAAGAAAAGTGAAATATATGAAATTTATTAAATACATTTGGGGATTCAATGTGTTGAACAGAGGGATGTTTACTATTTCGTCATTGTGAGATGTGTTATGTGCGCTTTTTATAGTAAAACGTTCCTTTTTTATATTTCTTGCGTAGTATTTATATGCTAGCTCAGGATTAATGAAACTGTGCCCACTTCCAGTGTCTATGAGAAATTTGGCTTTTAATTCGGGAATAAAAATGTAGGGTAGGTTAGAAATAGGTTTCAAGCTGGCGTTAATAACTAGCGGATGTCGTTTTGAAGAGGGGTGAAGGGAAAATTTTGTTCGTTCTGGGGGAAAGATTCAATGTCTTGTGCATAAGAGTGATTTTCATAAGGATTTTCGATATTTTCTGGACAATAATTATTTTGTTCATTTTCTGTCTGATTTGTTACTGTATGGTTGAAAATTAGCGCATTGGTTCTACGCGAATTCTTAATATGGGTATAGCCAGATGATGTATCCATAGGTTCGGGATGTTGGTTAAATTGGGGATTGTTAGAATGTTTGGTGGCATTATTGTTATGGGCAAAGCGAGAACTGCGATCGGAAGAGTGATTAAAAGAATTGAGGTTTTGTGGATTTCTGAATGTTCTATTGTTAGAGGAAAGTCTGGGATTAAAATTGTTATTGAAATTGTGAGGAGAGGAAAAGGGTTGATAGTTATTAACAAAAGGTCCGTTTGGTCGATATGAACCCAATGACTGATTATTCGAAAATTTAAAATTGTTATTTTTATTAAAGTTTTGGTTAGTTGGGCGATACGACAATCTATTTGCATTATTATTATTATTGTTTGGCTTGTTATAATTTGCTGCGCGGTTTTTATATTGTAAAAAGTTTTCTTCCTCTAAGCTGTAACTCATTTCGGTTTCTAATGAATCTGGGTTTTTTAATCTTACTACTAACAGCATATGATAGTTCAGACCGTTTATGAATGTTTTTAGTGCTAGTTCCTAATATTGTTTGATTTTTATTAGTTTAGTTTCGGCTTTTAAATTGATATCGGAATTGACTTTGCAAATTAAAGAACTACGAATATTTTGAATTTTTATTCCGAAATCATGAATTTTTTCATTTCGTTCTAAATTTGTAGAGATCAGATCTTGTAAGAGGCAATCTTCAGATCTTTGATCGGCAAAAGTCGCAATTAATGATAATTTTACTTCTTGCCACGGCCGCTCTACCTACAAGCTTATTCAGCACGGTGTCAAATGGGCAAATGTAAATTGCTGCATTAGGGTCCTCACATCTATGAGCTACAATGAAATTTTTACAGCATTGCAAAAAAACGGTTCAACAACCTCGGATTCCCATCGAATTGAGGAATGTTTTCTGCTTGATACCTGATTAAAGCAAAATTTGGCTCTGGCATATTGGATTTTAAATTAATTACTGTGAGATTTAATGGATCCACAGAAAAGTTTTCTTGAGTAAAAGATGTTTAATTACATTAAACAGAACATTTCGCGCCGACAAAGGTCCACCGCTTTAGTCCAGATGCAGCCGCCTTGACCTTCATTTCGCAGGCACCACCATAAATCTACCCCAATAAACCAAGGACAAAAGAGCCGACGACTACTCCAATTTTAGAAATAAGTAAAGTAAATAAATCGAGTTGGCACCCCCGTGTGTCACTTATACTTGCAACAATCTCGTGGACACCCCCGTGTGTCACTTACACTAGCAACAATCTAGTGGGCACCCAGTGTGTCAACAACACTAGCAACAATCTAGTGGGCACCCCCGTGTGTCAATTACACGCAACGCCGTCAGTTCATTGAAAACCGTGCCGAAGCACAGAAACAGTAGCAGCAATAATCAGACAGCATCTACACTACTGTTCGTCCACCTGCGCCAACAGCAATTCAATCTCCGCAAGACATCAGTTTCCTGCATCTCTATACGGGCGACACCGTGCTTCGCTTCTCATATCTTCAAGCCCCGTATACAAAAGAGTTTATTGAATTTTAGCCATCGCTACTTTCTTTTTCTATAGAATTATTTAAAGCAATGTTTAAATTTTCAAAATTAAAAGTTAAATTGTCCAGCTTTATTTGTTATTAAATTACTTTTTGCGTCAAGTTATCAATATTTTAAATTTTTAGAATGATAGGAAAAATTAGCAACACACAGCAACAAAAACCAGAACATCGGGATTTGGTGATTTTTGTCCTCTTCTCGAATTCTGTAGTTGGGCTATGGAGATGGCCGTCTTGAGTCTCTCCGCTTCCAGGGTCGGAACTGAGTTCTGTCGTTTCCTTCTTCACGGGGTGGGAATGTATGATTTTTTGACTTATGAGTTAAACTCTCACAACTGTGCGATACAGATGCTGTCTTATCCTACGCACTGCGCCAATTATATTTCCACAAACGATTTGTGTTAAAAAAAAAAATTCTTTATTGATTGGAAGAAGCGATCACTTTTGAGTGTAGTACAGAACTGACAAATTAATACAATAATTAAAATAACGAAAAATATTGGAAAAGTACAATAAAAAATGCTGATACAAATAATTGACAGTACCTGTTATAAGGAAGAAGTAATTAATTAAGTATATTAGCATAGAAATTAAATGGGCTATTATAACTCTAGTCGGTCTTTCTGCTTCACATTTTTATTTTCTTTATTTTATTGGAACCCTTGACAGCAATGATTTCCTTTCCTTCATCCCTTTTACCCCTTATTCTCAATGTTTGTACCTAAGCCACCTGCACAAGCACTATTTTAAGTGTTGAAAACTAGAAAGACATCTCAGTAGCAAAAATGTCTTCGAAGCAGAAGGTTGCCTTCGTTCGCGCCCCATTCCGGTGAGAATTTTTATTCGTGATGGATACAATTGTAAGAACGAATTACTTTTAATTTCATATTTTTTATAAATCAATTTATGTTATAGGAAAAAAATAATAATTAATTTTTTTTTTTTTTAAATAAATGCTTCCTGCTCTTAAAGCAGAGGTTAAAAGATGTAAGTTAGGATAAGAATACGAATAGAATTCAATAATATAAGTGATTACGTTTTAGAAAATAAAAGATAAATTTTATAAACGACAGTAGGGAGAAGAAAACATAGACTTATTAAGAAGAATTTTAGTAAGTTCTTGATTTCTGCAATATCCTCAAACTATTCATTGCTTTCACTTTTAGGCCAAACATCGAGATGTAATTATTTATTCTTCAAAAATAATTAAAAAAAAGTTAAAAAAAGTAAGGATTTTTGACAGCGTGAATACATTTTTGTTCATGTTTAATTTTTTTTTTTTTTTCAAGAAAAATCCAAGAAGGGAAAAAAAGAGTAAGCCGGAAGAGACGGCGGCCTCCATCGACTTCGTCGATGTCTTCTACGGCGTCGTCGTCGACTTCGTCCTCGACGTCGTCGGCATCGACGTAGTCGATGGCGGAAGCGAAGATGTCATCGCCGGACAGGGCCGTGAGGCCATCTTCAGATACGGGCGCGAGGCCATCGTCTGACACGGCGGAGTCGGAGTCCGCTGCGGCCGCTGACGGTGTTTAAATTTGTTTATTATATGTAAAAAATTCTAAGAATTTTATTTTATGTTAAAATATTTAAGTTAAAATTGTTTGTTTTATGTAAAAAAATAATTTTAATGAGTAAGTTTAAATTTCTTTCTATTTTGTTATATTTTTTAATATGTTATAATTTTTTTAAGAATTGAACCTTTTAAAGAAAGACATACTTAAAGTGTAGAAATTATCCACTTTAGGTAATATTTTTGAATGCTTCTTTTTTTTTCATGTCATTGCATATTACAGAATAGCTACCTGAAACAATGAAAATAAGAATCTCGTTAGAAACAAATATATATTATTTCACCCGAGTTTTTACTTCCCTTTTTACTCTGGGTTTCGGTTGCGTTGCTGGTTCTTAGCATTGTGACGAACGGTGAGTCGTAGGCAACCAGACTAGCGCGGCCTTCCTAGTTCGTTTGAATTTTGGCGGAAACATCCCCTTTCTTTTGAAACCGCCTTCTCTTGATAACGGGTCGGCCGCTTTCGCGACCGATTTTGCGTTTGTGTGCTCGTTTTTCGATGCTCTTTTGCTTCGTGAGCCTCATTGTGAGCGGGTGTCAAAAAGGCCATCGTTTCATATAAAACGTGTCCGGTGATTGCCACTTTTAGGTAGGTGCTCTACATTTCCTTGGTGCCTAGTTTAAGACTTAATGTCATTTTTAGGCGTAATTAAGCAAAAGACCTTAGCATACTGTTTTTTCTCCTCCACACTTCTCGGCGATTACAACCTGTTTCGCCACAGCATTACCAGGATGCGCCACGAGGAGGCGAACCAGCAGCATCCCAATTTATTTAATTTCAATTCAATTTTATTCAATTTAATTCAATTAACTTCATTTCATTAAATTTGTCCAGTTTCGTCCACTTTTGTTGCATTTTTATGGTGTATGATTTGTTGCCTTCTTGTTGAAAGTGTATTGTCATTTCTTCGGATTATTTACAACTATTTCTTATTTAATTATATTCTATTATAATCTACTTTTGTTTATTAAGGATGTTTAATTTTCTAGAGGCAGTTTTGTGAGGCTTAGTTTCCACATGCTCCGTCCATTCCAAAGAACGGAATAATTTTACCCTAATTAAGAGCTCAATCATAAACTTTTTATGATCAATGCAAGACGGGTCTACATCAAACCAATTGCATCCATGTCTTAAACTTTCTATTAGAACATTGAATATTTTTAACGACACCCCCTGTGATTTTTTATAGTTAACAATAAATATATTATACTGATTCAACAAAAAATTAACGATTTCAGCAAATTCATTACTTGGTCTATACAAAAATCGTATTTTATCATCACTGGAGAAATCTTTAATATGAATAAATATTTCGTGGGCGTCAATTTGTTCACCTGTTTTGGTTAACTTTGATTTACAAATTTCACAGTTTTCCTTATCAAATAAATTTTTAAGTAAGTATCCAGCAAAATACACATTACTCAAAATTTCGAGAGTTAACTCGGTCTGAATGAAATGTTCGTTGTTTTGAAGCTCACTTTCCTCGTCTTTAGTTATACCGATAACTGGATGGGATTCTAGAGACACCTCTAATAAATTACATTCATCAGGCTCACAATTACCGTCGGTCATCGTCATTTCTTATATTGACATAATGTTGAAATGCAATACGAAATTGTTTTAGTGTCGGTGTGGGATTGTAACCGCCTCTATTTCGAATGACTGAGAAGAAATTTTCTAACGGATCTTGATTTAAAAATGAAGTTAATAAAAAATTTACATTTGCTTCTTTCAGTTCATTCCATAACATAAGTGTTGCATTAATACTTAGTTGAAAACCCTCAAGACAATAAATTTTAAAATATTCTTTATTGTTTTTAAATACTTTAATTTTGCTGAAAAAATCCTGTCCCATTTTAAGAACCTCTTCGGGAGTCTCTCGATAAATAGACAGAGCGCACTTTATGGGGTTTGGATCATTGGTTGATCGACTATTTAATGCATCAAATATGTTATTGATATTTAAAATAAATTGGGCTGTGTCAAGTGCAGTAGAAGTTACAATTTCCTTGGTATTATAAACGGCACAAATAGCATCCGATACAGACTTACTAAATATTTGAGCTGCATACTTAACACGCATTTTTTCAAATGTGTTTGGATTTAGGTGTTTTTCAGTGAGTTTGAATAAAGCTCTGGTTGTTTTGCTTTGATGATCAACATTATACGTATCGATTACATCTTGCCACTGCACCAGTTTATTGTCAACATGAAGTGCTAAATTTTTATTCATAAAGTTATTGCGCAAACTTTTTAATAAATGAGGTACATCAAAACAAACATAAATTTTCCTGTTATTAATTGAAAAGAAAGGATTTTCTTTGGTTACATTGAATGACTTAATAGTAGCCCTATTTGTAGGACTTTGATCACAAATAATTACTTTTGGGTTGAAGCCTAGGTTGAATAATATTTTTAAAACGTGTTCAATTAAAGCTTTTAATGATTCGGTTTTAACTGATCCAAAACTAGCATAATAACAAAGGGGAAGTTTCCAATTATAAAATAAGCCGCGAAGAAGAAATACCAAAACGCTGTTAGCTCTAACGTCTTTGCACTCTAAATGACCTAGGTTTTCAAAGCCTTCAATGTAATCTTTGCTCTTGTTATATTCCAGTTTTTTACTAATCGACATTTCATCAAAAACAACTGTGCAAACTTTCTCCATCTCATTCATGTTTTGCAATTGATATTTTAATTTTTGCGTCAATAAATTAGGTATTCCTACTTTTAAGTATCCCACACTCAGCCATTCCTGAATGGTTCTAATGGCAGGAAGTTTCATTCCTAGTTTACCTAGCATGTGGCGATAATTAGAAGGCGA
>JASKGO010006343.1:0-18595 GCA_030556065.1 Holobus sp. GC000080
TTGAGGGCCGCCATTGGAGTGAGTGGAGGGAACGCGAACTTTGCGGCCCTCAAATCGAACTTTCCGAAATTATTTAAAAACTTTTGAACCACACCAGATATTTTAACAATTTAAATGCCCTTTTAAAGTTAATTTAACCCGCTTTTGATATTATTAACAGTTGTTACTTTTTTACTTTATATAATAATAAATAGGCATATTTTTAAAATAAAACACCCTGTAAAAAATTAAATAACAGCAATATTTAAAAATCGTTTTACAGTCTTGTAGGAAATTCAATTCTCTACAAATTAATAAAAAGTTTATGAAAATTAGTCTTTTACTTTGGTAGGAAAAAATCAATAATTGCATTTTTTATGGAATTCTGGAATACCGATTCTGCTATACTATATGGAAAATGACCCAATTTTATACTGATAATAATCAAAAATGTGCTTCTCTGTAGATTTCATGCGAAAACAGGAAGAAAAATGCTTTAAAATAGAGGGATTATTTAAAGTTTCAAGCAGTAATTCAAGAAAATAATCATTGTTTAAGTTGTAGTTTGGTAAATTTAACTTGCAATTAGCGCTTGTTTATTGCAGAACATAAACCGTAATAAAATCAATATTTGGAATGCTGTATAAAATAAAAAAACAACTAATAATACTTCAAAATAAATTAAATATTATAAAAGGCAATTTAATTAGTAATAATTCAAGGAAAAAAATTATAAAAATTGGTTAACAACTTTTAGATTTATAATTTTTTCTCTGAGCGTTGAGAAATCAAGCGCCGACTTCCAAAAATGCAGGAACTTGTACCACTTTAAAACCAATCAACATAATTCCAAATTTTCCAGCTGGAAATTAATTATTGAAACTCAATAAATAAATCAAAAAGCAATAAAAAAATTATTGAAAATAATGAAGAGCGACCCAAACAATTAAATAAGCTATAGAAACTCAATAAAAATTATTAAAAAAAAAAAACAATCAAAACTTATTGAAAAATAATTTTGAATTTTCGAAAATTATTTTTTTGAAAAAAAAAATAGCGCAGTCGTATAGATTATTTAATTACCTACATTAATTAAGTAACTTTTTGCGCGGTATCAAAGTTGAAAAATATTTTAAAAGAAAAAATTGCCGAAGTTTAGTAGGCCAAAGCTGCCCTTAAAAATTAACTTCTTTAAACATTTCTTTCTGTTTCCAATAAAGCAACTATTCCTCTTTTAAAATAAATAATAAAATTAGAAATTCCTTTAATTTTTTTAAAGTTAGAAAACAAAGTTTGAGAAAAATCGTAATTTTTGAAAAGAAAAACATTTAGTTTTTTCCTGACTAAACTAAAAAACCAATGGAACAAATTTCCTTAAATAAAATGTTCCATTTGGCATTATCAATAACTCGGAAAAATTTGATCGAGATCCGACAAATTTTAAATTTGGGGGAAAAATCAGATTTTTTTGGGAATTTTCGAAAAAATGATTTTTTCGAAAAAAAAATCATAAATAGCGAAATCTCCGAATGAAGTGTTCCAAACATTGCCCGTTTAGAAAGCTGAGTATGGCAATTATTTTTTATTATTAAAAATATATACAGAATTATTGTTAATGAAAATATAAAATATTTTAAAATTACTTTAAACTGAAAAAATTGTCTGCTTAAGGCCAAATGACGCTTTCGATCCAGCCGACGTAATTGGAAACCCGCGTATAAACTGCAGGACTATGAGAAGCTCCACAAAGCTTTCCAAAAGAAGTAATACCGACTAAATCGTACATGCAGTAAATGTCAGCATCAGTATTAGTAACTTGCAAAGGACCTCCAGAATCACCCTAAAACATTACATTATAAATTATCTTCTAATAAATTATCCCAAAGCGGTTTTTTTTTCTTTTTGCTTTTGCTTACAGGACACGTATCCTTTAAATCTGATTTAGATCCAGCGCATACTTGCGAATCATCAACAATGCCATCTTTCAGTTTTCTTGTACTGGGCTGAAAGGAATCGCGACATTCGTCGAACGTAAAGAATTCCAAAGTGACTTTCAGCAGATGGTCGCTGCTTGAAGAGAAACTACCTTGTTTGCCCCATCCAGTAGCTGTGGGCTTCTGGTCGCCGAAATGTCTCTTAGTGGTGAGACAAATGGGCCTGACAAATGCGGAAAATCGAACGTTTTCCGTCAGCCTCAACAGAGCTATGTCGTGGTACTGCATTGGTGCTTTATATTGAGGATGCCTTATCGTTTCGGCAATGTCGTATTCTTGAGGATCAGCTTCGTCGTCGTCCTGCTTTAAATTGAGATCACCAACGCGGACATATTTGGGAATGCCACTAAAACAAAACCAAAATTAGATTAGAAAGAAGAGTTGGAAAATGTTTATAATTACTGGTCACGGCTGAAGAGGCAGTGAGCTGCTGTAAGAACAAAGTTTTCACTTACTAGGGATCCTCCGCAATGGTACACCCGACCGGAACCGTCATTTGCATCGTAACCGATGGCTGCCTGAAATTTTCTCATTCTTATTCTGATTGATTTTATTTTATTTAATATACATTTACAATAATGATAATGCAGGAAATAAAAATTAATGTAAATATTAAGAGTCGGAATGTTATTAGTTATTACTTTTAAAAGAAAGTAAAAGAGTGGTATTTAGTTAATAGATCTGAATGTTATTCATTTTGTTATTACATAGTAAGAAGTATACTATTTTATTATTACTATTTTATAAATAATTGTTGGTTTTAGAGAATCTTATATCTCAATAAAAAAATATTATTACTAATGTTTATAAAAATAAATTAATTACACTGAATTACAAAATCACCCGAACTTACATACAGATGCCATTAAGCAATTAAGCAATAATATATAAAGGAAGAGAAAGGCACATCAGGAATCTTTGTGATGTCTTATTATGGTCACAATTAAAAAAAGTATTTTTCCCCAAAAATGAGGCGAGATATGGAAATTTGGGCAAATTATTTAAATAGTATTTTAAAATATCTATTAGGAACACTAATTTCTTATTGCCTATCTCAAACATTTCTCTAGGAATTAATCATCAAAATTGAATTTATGCCAAATAATTTTCTTAACGATTTAACTCAATCTCCATCTTTAAAACTGTAGCAGTTAGTCATTTAGAGGTTGAAACAATAGCCCTCTCACTAAAAAACTTAACGTAACTGGAACAAAACTATATTTATTTCTTTAATAAAGGTGGTCCAGGAAACAGGAAAAATAATTATTTCAAAGTTCATGCGACTAAAACGTGGTTTACCAGTGTCACTATTAGTTTTCACATTATAATTTTTACGTAATCACATTTTACAACCACCTTTGTTTAATTCCATTGTAAAAACCATTTGAGATTATTTAAAAAAAAAATTATTTTTCATAGAAATTGCTTTTTGCTTTCATAGAAAGAAAGAAGAAAACATTTATAACTATTTAAATAACATTTTAAAATAAATCCTTTCTTTAAAAATATTTTATTAGCAAAGACAAATTTACTTTAATTAGTTAATTATTACTTTATTTTAATAGTCCAAAAAGAATTAAAATTACTTACCATATGAGGAAACTCTTTGCCTTTTGCTTTGGTACCACCAACAATAAGCGTGTTTTCAATAATTCCGCAATTATTTCTCACCCTTTCAATGGGTTTGCCTCCGGATAACACCGGGGAAATATAAGTTTCGTTGACATATTGCGCATATTCAATACATTCTTAAACCAGAAAATAAAAACAAACAATAATCAACATTTAAAATTGAAATATAATAAATAAAAACATACTTTGTCTGCTTTTTCCGCCGCCTCTTTGTGCAATAAAAACGTTTTCCTTATCATCCTCGGTGTTTTCCTTTGCACAGCAAACAATCGGCACCGTTCCTTTAAAGTCACAAGTTTGGGGTAGCTTCCGATTCTTAATTTCTTCCAAAGCTTTCGGACACTTAATGATGTTCATGCAGATTCCCGGAAGACCCGAATCAATATGCACGCAATCATCATCTGAATAATTCTTTATTTTATAAGCATTTTAAAAGCAATAATTAAGATAAAAATACATACCCTCAAATAACTGTTGATCACTAAAAGTTAAACTAATGCAGAAAACTAAGAAAATAATTGTT
The DNA here is from genome assembly GCA_030556065.1 of Holobus sp. GC000080. Classification (NCBI taxonomy): domain Eukaryota; kingdom Metazoa; phylum Arthropoda; class Insecta; order Coleoptera; family Staphylinidae; genus Holobus; species Holobus sp. GC000080. The sequence goes on from JASKGO010006343.1 coordinate 4,129, forward strand.
TTTGCAAAGAGCAACATCTTCATTCGAATCAACATCTTCTACTGAGTAAATGTAGACACATAAAATTGTATGAAAAAATGGAAAGGCTATACAGCAGAAACTTGTTTTTCTTGACAAACACAGTATTAATTAAAACAATCATTAATGATGGGTTAATCCCATACTGGTAAGGCACGCAAATCTCTTTGTTTATGACGGCTAGCAGCATTCGCGAAGATCATACAGATGAACCACACAAATCGTAGACGGAGGTCAAAGATAAACAGATTCAGTTTGTGTATTTATTAGTTGATTAATGAATCCATTAATGAATACAAAAAAGCAACCAAAATTACACAAATAAGAGCAAAAAACTTAATTTACGGCCAAACCACAGATTCAATCCAATTCAAATAATTTGCAACTCTGGTGTAGATCGAGGGTGATTTTGGATAGCCGCAAAAGTTCCCAAAGGATGTCACGCCCACGATATAATGGGCGCAATCGGATGGCGAGTAGGGAATCTGCAGAGGACCTCCGGAGTCACCCTGGCAAGTATCCCTGCCGCCTTCAAGGACTCCTGCGCACATCTGGCCATCAATTATTCCTTCTTTCATGGTGCTCAGCATTAGTTTCTTGTAGAAGGGTTGACAAATTTTGTTGCTCAAAATTCCCACGTCGACTTTCTTTAATTGTTTGCTGCCACCCGAAGACACTGCAAAAAATTTGGAGATTATTTTTTTAATTAAATTTAAATTTCAAATTTATCATTTTTTTCAATACTAAAAGATGTCTTTCCGAATCCAATTGCAGTTAACGTTCCTTCCATTTTAAAATCAGGGTACAAACAAGCTGGCCGGACAGCATCATTAACAATAACTTTTTCATCCAGGCGAAACAAAGCAATGTCGTGGTACTTGTTGGGCCTTTTATACTTTGGATAAACAATTGTTTTGATAATGTTGCGTTGTTGTAAGTGGGGTCCTCTATAGTTGCGGTTTGCGAGTCCTAAAAGAGCGTGGGAAGCTTTTCTTCTAAAATTTTTTCCATTTTTACGATTTTTGTGTTTTTTTCTTTTAAATGCATTTCAATATAATTTACAAATTTGCATCATTCTCACAATGGGCAGCACTCAAAACATAGTTTACGCTAATTAAGGAGCCACCGCATTCGTAATTCACCGAGGGATGCTTTCCAAATCCTATGAGGACCATGTGAGGATAATCGCCAATATTGTTAACATCTTCTCCGCCTACAATAAGGGCCAAAGGGCGTTGTTTCCTGCACTGGGTATACTTTTGGCAACCTGAAAATTGGGTTTTTATTATTTTCATTAATTCTTTCGATTAATTAGGTATTTTGTTAGAACTTTTTAAGATTTTTTCGTGTTTTGAGCTTGCAATTTTCCAAGAAAAGAAACAAAAAACAAAAAATGCAAGTGCTTTCATACTCAGCATTAGTTTATTTTTATTTTTTTTTTAATTTCTAACTAAAAGAACACGACACTTTTCGAGTTTTATTTTATATAAATCCAAATCCTTTTGTTGTCTATTTAACTAACGAACAAACGTGTCTCCCAATAACTTAAATTACTTAATATAAACTTAATTTAAGTTATTCAGCAATTCAATTTTTACTTATTCAAAAAGACATTATTAGTTATGATGTCAGTTAGTTGCTTTATTATATTCTCTAAGCGATGCCGTTCTGCAATAAATACTCGCTGTTAAATGTTATTAACAATAATAAAATATGAATGGCGTGTGCAACAGAATAAAAAATGGGTTATTTATATATCGCTTAAAGATATTGAATGCTCTGCGCGGCGGTCAATTTAAATGCAAATCCGTCCGAGACGTTTTAATCGATGCTAAGTGTTGGCCAATGTTTGAAACTACCTCCATGGGCATTTATTATTAACGACGACGCGACTCCGAATGCATCTCATCTCATAGAATGAAAGGTTCGGGATTATTTATATGCGTGTACCATGCACACGCTCTTCGACTATTTAAAGAGTCGTTAGGCATTCTGTTCTGAGTGTGGCGCGATTATTGCCGGCAAAGAAAGCAGTAACCATGTCTGCTGTTATACGACAAGCAAATGAAGAGAGCCACGAGGAAATCACGTGAAAGCAACATTCGAAGTTGACCTGCTGCGTTGCACCACCATTCACAAGAATTTCTAGAGCTTATCTTCTCTCCTACATAAATAGTATTCTTCTACAGGGGAATTCGATTCAGGGTTCTTCCTCTAGTGACGATTCATATTACGTGTTTTCAGATGCATCTTTTGGGGTGCATTTGCTTATTTCAGGGCATTTAATATTACTATACCTATTTTTTTTTTTTTTTTAATATAAAAAAAGTCCCTTTTTGACATTTAAATATTTTAATTTGTTTAGTTTAAATAAATTATTTAACAGAATAGAAAATAAAATTACTAAAATATTTGAATTAAATTAGCATTAATAAATTTATAATAACACCTAAAATAGTAAATTTAATTTAAAACTCAATTATTAAATATTTTTGGAAGATTCTAATTTTAATATGATATTAATTAAAATTACCTAATAGACAATTTTAAAAGTTTTATTATTGTCATTACTACAGTAATTTAAAGAATGATAATTTTTTTAAATTTTAATTTAAGCTATAATTTCATTTAATTAAAAAAGATATTCTATAATATTTGTTACAAAAATATAAAATAATGGTTCATTCAGCAAAACCCACCAAAACTAATCCAGATTAATGTAATAAATTAATCAATTTCACTTTGTAAAAATATAAATAATTAGACATATCACAAAAATTAAAAAACGCAATACTTTCCTAATAATTAACACACAAAAAAATAGTTTAAATATTTCTTCTTAGTCATTACTATCATTTCATATTAAACAAACAATAAATGCAATAATTATAAAGATAAAATTTAAAACAATATTTCATTAAGGCCCTAGAAAATTCAATAAAAACCCATTAAAAGCAATCAAGATTAGTCTAATAAATTTGTCAATTTCACTTTATATAAATTTAAATAATTAACCATATCATTAAAAAATCTAAAAAGGTACAACTTCTCATATATAGTTAATACAAGAAGTAAATTTAATTTAACTTTATTTTCTTAGTCACAATCAGTACTTATTAATTAAAAAAATTAAGGTATAATTCAAAATATTTTCATTTAAGTTTTAGAAATCCAGTCTCATTTAAAAAAAATTAAAAAGTGTCTTTTTATATTTGGATTTATTAACGCATCTTACTACATTTAAATGATTTAATTTTTTTTTTAATACCAAAGGAAATATTAATTCAATTAAAATTCATAAAAAAAAAAGAATCAAAATTCATAGATTTGTCAAAAAACAAAACCTTAAATCTTCCAAACAAATTAATTTTATTGATTTAATTAGTTTTCTAAATGCTAAAAAATATTAATTCAACTGAAATTAGTTAAAAACAATTTATGAATTTACAAATTTATGAAATTTATTTGTCAAAAAAACCTAAAACTTCTATACAAATAAAAAATTAAATTAAATAAATGAAAATAAATCAATAATTAAAAAAAAAGAAAGAAAATAAATGTTTAAAATTTAGACTTACCCTGTATATGAATCTGTACCACCCAATCGATACCGAAGGCATTAGATAACCGTTCTCCGTTGGGTATCTGAGAAAGCGTCCGCTTAAAAAGTAAAAAAGCACGCACTGGATGCGTGACAGGAAAACGCAAACCTCTCGGACGTTATTCTTCTTTCTTCGATACGAAGAAACCCATCAAAGCCCACATTAAGCTGCCTTAAGAAATGATTTTGGAAAATATTTGTAATTTTAATAGAGCATAATAAACCTTAGAACTTAAGCACGTACATTTAAAATCATTCAAAGAGTATTACAATAATAGAGTAAGTAATGCGATAGTAATAAAAATAGGTAATAGATATAATAATATGTACAAATGATTATCGTAACGACCTAATTATAGTCCTAGAGGTAATTAAAAATATTCAACATGAAGCATTTGAGCCGTTCGGGCCGCCACTACTAGCAGGGGGGGCGGCCAAAACTAGACAAGGAACATCGGTCCTGGACTAAACATCATCAGTCTTATAAAATACAACTTTTGTTTTGAGAATAAAACTTGGCACGTTTAAGAAGAATTATCACGAGTCTCGCAGTTTTCATATTGCAGTCTATATGTTTTTTCTTTTTTTGTTTTTTTTTTTTCGGAAGCGTTTTATCACAGATTGCGTGTGTCCTGTGCAGGACAAGCGCGTTTACCAGTATGGGGTGGAATTGTCCGTTTGAGCCCAGCTGGCGTACTCGCCCCACGAATTACCTTTCTTCTTCTTGCTGTCCACCTTAAAGGGCACATTGTTGTTGTTCATGTCGAGGCTCTCCTTGATGAACGTGTAATTGGCGCCGCTGTTGTTGTCCCAAAACTCTTGCCCGTTGCACACGTAGCGGACGCAGCAGTTCAAACACGGGCTCTCTTTCGGCAGCGCGAACTTGAAGGAAAACGTGTCGTACAGAGCGTAAGCGGAAGAAGTCACAGACGTCGACGGCATATAGGAACACTCGATATCTTTGTGGGTCTTCCAGGAGTCCTCGCTGATGCGCAAGAACACTTGCTTCTCGAACGACAAATTGCAAACTTTTACGGTGCCCAAGACGACGTTCTCCGTATCCTTAACAATGACATTCTCCAGCGAGACCTTGTTCTTCTCCAATTGCTGGCGGAATTTTACGTAATCGGAAGCCGGCTGACTGAACGTCACTTCCCAGGACATTTTGCGCTCGGTCTCTTCGGACTCGAGCATCTCCTGCATCATGACTCTCGAGAGGACTTTCAGGTTCCACACTGGGGGCACGTTCGACGGCTCTTTCATGATGCGCACGTGCGTTAAGGACATGCCGCGGTCATCGGCGAAGACCACCTTCTTCTTTTTATGCAAGTACGACGGCGAAGAGTCTTCGTCGCGGACCACGAGGATCGGACGGACCGGACACATGTCCAGCACTTTCATGCCGTAGCTCGCCGAGGAGGAATTGTTCAGGAAGCGCGTGACGCGTGCCATCGAGTTCGGGAAGGATTCGTAGAGACTGCCGGCGGGTGGACTGTGGCTGAAAATTGGCGGACTGTGTGCCACGACCATCTCGTAATCGCTTGGCATCACTATAGAGCACATTCTGGAATGAACGGATTCGGTTTAGTGCCAAATAGTTTGCGGTGTACTAAAGGACTAATTTTAGGCTTCGCTTGACCTTTTGAATTATTTGATTTGCGGCTTTTTTTTCTGCGTTTTTTTTTACTTCTGGCATTTGTAAAAGGAATTGGCATTGATTTAACAGTTCCATCTGGTCAGTAATGTATTCAATTCTTAAGTGTAAATAAAAAAATTTAAGATTTTACTTTTACTTGTCTAAACATAGAAATTTTGCACATTTTTTTCCTGTTAAACTTGAGGTTTTTCTTTTATAAAAATACTATATAAATAATTTATAAAAGTACTATATAAATAAAAATTTGAAAAAAAAAGTTTGAAGTTTATAAGAAAACAAAGATCCCATTTATACAGTTCAAAAAGCAATCATTTTTAAAGCAAAAAGCAAATAAAAACGGCAAAGAAAAGTGGGTAACAAGTACAAACCGAACAAAAAGAACGATAATTCTGCAAGATAAATCGTAATCTACGGGACGCAATGAATCAATCACTCATTGGTGACTTTCGATAGTATAATGGCTTCAATAAAATAATTAGCAAGATTGCAAAGGGCAAAATTTGATAGTTATCAAAACATTCGCAAAAAAAAAATTGCTCAATACATTGAGACTATTCGGTTAATATTGATAACTGTCGTCACAGTTTGCGAGTCAATAGCCTTTGCAATTACCAAGAACATCACTCTCATTATTTTTTATTACTTTTCTATAATCTAGAAGATATTACAAAAACGCTATAAATTGTTTATAAAGAAATAAATACTAGAAAACTACGCAGAAAGGACTGAATGAAACATTTTCTTGTTAAATTATTAATATGCTGTACAACAAATACAAAAAATTAAATTAAAAAGAAAAGGACTGCAATAATAAATAATATGTTGCCATAGCATTATCACGAAAAATATCATCGTAATTAATTGCACTTCTGATGGTCTTAAAATAAAATACTGCATTTTCGATTATATTATTGTTTGTATTTTGTCTGACAATATGAAAATGTTTAATAAACAATAATGTTAGGAAAGGACAACTTATTTGTCTTCTATTTTTGCATATTTTTTTGGTGTATAAATCCAAAACAAAACCAGAAAAACAAAATCAAGATTTAAAGATTTTACATTCAAATTGCAAATATATTTCCGAAACTAACCGTTCTAATCCAACAGACAATCCTCAATTGAACTAATAAACTACAAAATGAGCGATAATAAAAACCAATTTAAATGACATAAAAAATTAAAACTAATAATAGCGTTATACGAGTCAAGAAGGACGTCGACTGCAAATGGGACTCAATAAATATATTCCAAACAAATAAGCTCAACACTCGACGATTTAGTTCTCGGCCAAGGAAATCTATCTCAGGTCATTTTTACCTTGTAACAGAAACGAAAACGTTTCTTCTGGCCATACCGTTGATCATTACCTCGCATTATTAAATAATAAATTTTAAGAGCGCACTTAAAAAAAACACATACACACACTAAAGCCGGAAGTGCTCTTTCAAATAATCAATTTGTTTTTGAGTAACGAGATATTGTAAATGTTTATTACTATTGCCTTTTACTTTATTTGCTTGCCATCGAAATTGCATTCCTTTTATCAAAGCAAAAGCACTCCAAAGAAAACATTTATTTTGAGGAGCTTTACATGAATAAACAAGAACTTTCCAGTGGATTGCAATGTACATAGAATAATTAGTAAAAAAAAAGCGCGCGCGACTTAGCAACAGCCAACAGGAATCGATTTAATTGAATTTTAAATAAGCGCTACTACTCGTAGTATAGAGGAAAAATTGTGCAAAAGTCGTTGAGAATAAAATCTAAAAGTATAAAACAGTCGGTAAGAGCAAGGTGACTTTTTCCTTATTAATTTATTCGAAATATTTCCCGCATAGTAAACCTTCATTAAAATCGTGGATATGAATATTAATTTGAGCATTGATTCGATACGAAACGATTACAAAGTTAATTCGAGTTTAAATCATGTTGTCTGTAAGAACTTCAAGAGATATTTATTTGTTTTATCAATTTTCTAGAGGTTTCTCTTTTGTATATAAGATTGTTCTTGTTGCAATGATTCTTGTCCTCTTTTTACGTTAAAAATAAAATAATTTGCAGTTTTTTTAATTGATTTGGATTCAGTTTCATTTTTTTTAGTTTTAATTTAAATTAAATTTTAATATTTATTAAAAATCTTAAGAAAAAGTAATTTTTCGTAAATAAAATAAACATATTTTAATTTTTTTTAACTAATTTTATTGAATTTAATAATAATTTCGATTTCCCCGGCATTATTTAAAGCATTTAAATTCGAAACAGTTGAAATTTGAATAGAATTATCGCATAATTTAAATATTTAACAGTTTATTTTACTGAAAAGACACAAAAATAACAATAAAGAATATTTGTGTTTTTAAAATTGTATCGAAATCAATGAACCCTAAATTGACATGATTTTTTTTTTTGCGAAAGTATTAAAAAAACTTCAATAAATACTTAAAAAAATATTTTTTCCTAAAAAAAGTATTTTAATTTAATTTCAAATATATAACTAGGAATTGTTTAATTACTTATTAGCGAACGGTAAAATAATTACATAAATTACATAAACTATTACACCTAATAAAACATAATTACTACTTGTCTTAATTAATAATCAATCTTGAAGCAAACATATTTTATTTATGCATAAAGTAACTACATTTGAGCTTTAAATTCTTTCAATTTTAATGACCTTTTTTGTCGTTTTCTTTAAAATCACAAAAAATAATGTGAAATCATAAATTAAGTATTTTTTTTTGTGTTCAACAAAAGACTTTTTTTAAATTAAAATAATAATTGTTTAAAAATCAGTACAATAAATAAAAGCAAAAATTGAAAAATCGAAAAACCGGCCTCTGCCTCAACAGATCATCCAGACAGACAGACTTAAAAGGCAGTATAACTTTAAGACTCCTTACAGAATATGAATTCATTAACAATAAATTATCGTTATCCTTAAAAGAACACCGAGAAAGTCGTGGCAACTGGTTTCAGTGCGACACATACACAGAGTTTATACAGAGTCCTGCAGAAAAATCGAGCGATAAAAGTGAGGAAAAACCGACGTTTCAAGTATGAAACAATATTGCTAGGGGCAATTAATCAAACAATTTACGATCGTCTTATTAGTTATCTTTTGTTGAATATTAAACGAGCGCTATTTATAAATACAATAAAGTGCATAACAACCAACTCTTGTATTATTTGTTCACGTTTTCAAAATATTATCCTTGCTAATTGTCCGCAATTCGGGATCATATTTTTGCAAACTTTTATTGCTATGCAAATCGAGCGCTTTTCGCTTTGGCGAAGTAGTACATTTTCAGTCATAAATTACGTGCACAGTACACAAAACACACATAAAAATCATGTGTTCGGCGCCTGATTCGCTTTCAAAATTCAATTTTTACATAATGTAACAGTAGTTAAAACACTTACCTAATTTTTTTGTAGTTTTTCTATTTTTTTTTTTAAGTTTCTTTTGTACGTGAAGTAATTCAAAAAGGGCACATTTGTACTGTTTTTATTTTGCTTGTTTGTATTTTTTATTAGTTAAGTGTAATAAAATAAATAGTAATTTTGAAATTGAACACAGTCCGATGATGTGTTTCGAACGAGTTTCGAAAAGCGACTGACGATGAAGGCATTTTAAGATTACCGGCTAGACTTTCGTCCCCACTTTGCGCACCGCACCGCATTTAATTATTATTAGTGAAGTTTATCATCTTCATTAACTCTTTAATGGACTCGCATTTGCTTCGGATTCAGTTATCAGCATTTTAATCTGTTTCTTCGCAATCTGTTGTCAAGCACTTTTATTGCCAGTAGGCAGTAAATGATTATTTGAAGTCTGATAATTATCCAAATTTAGAAATTTAATTTATTATTTGCTTTGTTACGGACAATTTTCAGTATTTTTTTTTTCTATTTTAAGAAAGAAAAGTTATTATTTATTTGCAATATTTATAGTTTATTTAAAATTAATAAGGTTATGGAAACGCGCGTAATTTTTATTAGATAATTGCGCTTGTAATGTTTATGCTGGGGTGATACAAAATAAATAAAAATTGTATATTAAAGTTTATGTGGGTCAAATGCGATTAATATTAGATTTTAAGTTTCAGAGTTTATTGCACATGAAAATCTACGTCACTTTTCCCCAAAAATTCGATAGTTTTGTGCGTATTATAAATTACTTTTACATTTTCTAGAGGTTGTATTGAATATATTGAATTAGGAAAGTTTGCTGAAGTACTTTCAAGTGCTAAAAATTTAGTAAAAAGTTGAAATATGGCTAATTGGTTTTATTTATTTATTTATTTTTTTAATATAAATTTACTTTAAAACAGGTTTTCATTTGCTTTAGAAATTAGCAGACGTTTAAAAATAGAAACATAGATTTAATGATCTTAAGTTTTTAGCAAATCTTGAAATTTAGAAATTAAAATTTTACACATTTACATTACAATTGCATTTAGCTAGCACAACAAAAAACTGTCTACTTTTTGTCTGTGGTTTAGTTAAAACGAATAATAATAAATAAAATTAGTTCACAGGTCACCTATACAATCATATCTGCTTTAAAATTAAAACGAAACGTACAAAAAAATTCCACTGCTTTTTAAAAAAGATTTTAAATGCAAAAACTTTTTTCTTTTCAAAATTCCGTTAGCTATTTGAAATAAAACTATAAATAGTTGATTTAAACGGATAATTAGGTTGCTTAATTAACCGGCACAACAAATAATTAGCGCCGATAGTGAAGAATTAATTAAGTTATTTGTAAAATTTGTTTTTACGACGATTCTTAGTTTTACTTCACTTGTATGAAAATAAACCGCTATTTTTAATTAGTTTTTATTTTATTTTGCAAAAACAAACAAGAAAAACATAAATCAAATCGTAAAAGACATTTCGAAAATTTCTATACTATAGAACTTTTCAATTACCATTTTAGTATTTACTATTTATATTATATGCGTTAGTAATAATTTAACATTTTAAACATTTTAGTAAAAGCTCTCGAAAACAATAGGCAGTAAAATCGGTTGTTTAATGAGCAATGAAACCAGAAGAGGAATGTCAGTTAAATATACTTGCAATTGCATTACATACATATGGATAGTTGGGAATAGTTGAGAAGCTGGGAAAAGCAAAAAGTTTAATTACAAAATGCAAGTAACTGCACTCGGACATACTCCGCAGTAATTTCTAATGTCATCGTTAATCATCTTTTTGTCTCTGCGCTGTATAAATTAACAACTAAGAAGTCTTTTAGAAATTATATAGTATTCCGTAGGCTACCGCTTAAGTCAACACAAATGAGAGGATTGATTTTCACATGATTTTAATTTTTTTTTAATTGAACGAAACATCCTTTTAGCTGTGAAAATATATTATTATGGCTGTGTAATTAAATTAAATTATTAATTTGTTACTTTTTAAGTAATAGAACTTATTTATAAATCCGAAAAAAAATTACTAGTTAAAATTATAGTTTCAATAATTGCGAAAGCCAACAATTGCGTTTTTAATATGTTATAGGAACAGCAATTAATTCATTTAAACATTATTTTCTTTAGAAGAGAACTTTGTAATGATTTTTTTTTGTTTGTTGTCCTATCTTCATTAAAAAAAAAAATATATATATATATAGTTTTGTTCCTGACAGGTTCAGTGTTTAAATTAATAAATAGCTAGTGACCATTTTCTCTCACCTGAGAAATTTTACAAATATAAAGACAATCAGTTTCAATTTAACTTCGGAATTATTTAAAGAAGAAAAAACGACAAAAAATTACGGTGTTAAGGTAATAATAAATTAAAAATACGTTTTAATACAGGAAAAACTAATTATTATTCCAAATTGATTGTTAAATAGAGATTAATTACTTTACAAAAAAAAAAACTTCAAAGACTTCAAATTAAAACTTAAAAAAATATGTTTTTTTTATAAGGGTGGCAGTGATATAAGTAAAAAGAGCTTTAATCAAATTCTTCTTCGTTATTTCGTTGTTTATTACGACTTTATATAAAATAAGTACTTCTTCGTCTCTTCTGGTGATAACGATTTTATATAAAATAAATTTTGAGCAGCAATTTTTTAAAATAAAGTATTGATTAGTCTGAATAAATGCGCATTTACTTAAAATTAAAAATATGAATTAAAATATTGTTATAAATATAATAAATACCTCTGTTCTGCAAGGTATAACTTAATCACTTAATGGAAAAGTGGACAATGAAATAAAATAAAAAAATGAAACCATTTATGGAAATTAATTAATTTTGTTATTTTAATGTATTGCACAATCACCCCCACATTTTACTACACTTTGCATACAATTGGACACAGAGTGATCCAACTAGCAAGATTCGCGAAAAAAATTATTTTGGCATACAAATGTAATGTTACATTGTATGATATTTCTCATAGTCTTAAACTGAAATCGGAGATGGAAATACAAGCGAAGCTAGTGAGTCGATTGCTTGGCTCTCAAGTATAAGAATATAAATAAGACTTCTTGAAAATGGCGGTACACACCGCACCCTACAATTCCTTTTTTTTTATTATTATTAAATTTAACTAGGTATAGTAAAATTCAAAGTGTACTAGTTAATTTTCTTTAACAAATACTCCCTCTGTCCTAAATTGCAGTAAATATGTCTTTAAAAATCTGTCATTAAAGAAGATAATTAAACTTAAAGGGTTTAAATTATTCCATCTTGAAAAATAATGCTATATATCTAATAATTAAGAAGCAGTCTGTGTTGAAAACAATTAATTTTAGCAGCGTGTCATATTTAGCTAAAAAATAGCAAAAAACTTCAAATCAAAGTCACTTTCGCATAACAAAAAAATATGAGATATGAGAGATAATAAATAAAAATTGTGGCGTAATGAAAAAAATATACCTAAAAAGTAAAAACTAAGAAATTGACTGGTGAACAGCGCAATGAAACTTTACAGTTCTTACATCAGCATAAAGTAGGGAAAAAAAAACTGAGTCGGGGTGCAAATAATGAAGCAGCAACTAACTAAATTCATATTTTATCTTTATCTAAAATATGTACTTGTAAAATATCAATGCACAAAATATTAAATTGGGGACAAAATTTAAAATTCTGTTTAAATTTTGATGTTTCAATAAAATTTGATGAAGTAATCATAATTTGGAACCAAATTAACAGAAATTATAATTTGCGATAGAGGGAGAATGGCCTATTTTTATTTTATTTAAGGCAATCATAAACAAACAAATAGTTATAAGTTATTTCATTAAAATCAGAAAAAGGCAATTTAATAAGTCCATAGCCTACAATAATTTCAGCTTAAAAAAGTTAATTTTATATCACTGAAAACAAGAGAGCTATCAAAAATAGAGAAAATTATTAAGATTATAATTGAAATAATAATAAAAGTCACTGAAAACCATTATTCTGCTTTCCCAAAATATTTTTTTTAATTAAATTAACATTGAAAAAATCGAAAACATTAAATTTGTGTCCGGAATTATTTTCTGTTCTGGAATCAGAAGATTTAATAAGTCAAGTCCATAACCAATAATGGTTTCAACTTAAAAAAAGTAATTTTTTTATCTCAGAAAACCACTGAGCTATCAAAAGTGTGATAAATTATTCAGATTCTAATTTAAAAAAATATATATATTATTGAAAACAAAAACAATTAATACTGTTTTCCCAAAAGAAATAGATTTTCCAAAATTAACTATTGAAAGAATCCAAAACTTTAATTTCTATTCGGAATTATTCTGTGCTCTGGAATCAGAAGATTTAATAAGTCAATTCCATAACCAAATATGGTTGCAATTAAAAAAAAATATTTTTTTTTATCTCAAAAAAATGATTTATCAAAAGTGGGGTAAATTATTTATATTCTAAAAGAAAAAATTAACAATCATTGAAAACAAAAACAATTATTACTGATTTTCCCAAATGAAATAATATTTCTAAAATTATCTATTGAAAGAATCGAAGTCATTGCCAACAATGGTTACAACTTAAAAGAAAGTGATTTTTTTATTTCAGAAAATCAATGAGCTTTCAAAAGCGGTGTAAATTATTACTGATTTCCCAAATTAAATAGTTTTTACAAAATTAACGATTAAAAAAAATCTAAAACTTTAAATTAGCAGTAAATTATTATTCTCTGTTCTAGAATCAGAAGATAGATATAAATAGTTTATCAACGGAAATAAAATAAAATAAAAATTCGGCTCATCAAGCCGAATCTCTAAAACCCATAACCATTAAAAAAAAAACAATATGCAAAATTGGAGAAACTAAAGCACCCTCAGTATTTTCAACGTCTTCAAATTTAAACGTCAAAGTAAAACTATGCAAAAACAAGCGCAGAAATAATTACGTACACAAAGCAAACAATGCGCATAACGAGACGAAACCAGAGTGGAACATGTGTAGTTGTACTAAATTGAGCAAAGTTTTTCATTGTAATAGTGCGAGTTTGAAAGGTGGATGGACATGTACCGAGTACTTTTTGCGCTTTCACGTGGGCTTAATGCATATCCATACAGACGCAAGTGGTATCGAAAGAGTAGGCCGAGAGACTTGTTGAAAACGGTAATAAATTTCAATCAATGGTGTCTGCTTGCATATACATATTCAATATGTATATACTCTCTATGTACGTATACTGTTACTGCAATTACGTACATAGTGCGGTCCGTCTGCGAATGCTTATAAATTTATTAACGCCTACGCACTTTTGCAAATGCGCCAATATGTCGTACAACTCGCAACTATCACCTAGCTGTATAAAAACAATCTTATAAATAATAATAATAATAATCATAATAAATATACCGGAAACGATAATAATCGACTTTTATTTGTGCACATTTTCCATACAGGGTGTCCCAGCGAAAAGTATCCAGTAGAAATAATATGAAAAGTACTCATTTTAGGAAAAATCCCTGAGACACGTCAATTTTTGTTGTTAAGGGGACATCTTTTGGAATATTTCGTTATAGTATAACAGTCATCCCCTATCCCCCACGGCCTCCCACTTAAAAATATTAAAAGGCATGGGGGGTCGAGTGACCCCTCATTTTAAAGAGAATATTATTTTCAATATTTTAGTGAAAACCGCATTTAAATATATTCAATAGTTTTGTTGCAATTAATTAATTAAATTGATACAAATTGCCTTTTTCCACTTAAGG
>JASKGO010006349.1:0-22735 GCA_030556065.1 Holobus sp. GC000080
ACCTTTAGCCACTGATGCAATTTAAATTGGTCGATTAGAACATGAATTTCTTTGTTTAACTTGTTTATCATCGTTTTCAGGCCTGCCTCTTCAAATTCTCTGTATTCTCTATACATATTTTTATTTATTTATTTATCCCGATTTAACAAAAAAGTTAATTTATTAAAATTACTTCGCGAAGGATGAAGTAAGGACTTGATCATCGTTAACCAAATGAAAAGTAAAAAAAAATACCTTAACTTTGAGGGCAAAGAACAAATTTGGACTTAACCCCTTTGCCTTGTAAACAAAGAAATGATTAAAAATTTCATTTTTGTGGCGGCCATATCGAATAAAATTATCATTTTTAATTAAAACTGAATTACATAATTAATTTCTCCTTTTCATACCAATAAAACTGCAACAACTTTTGAACTTTTATTTCAAAGAGATGTAACAATAATCAAATTGATATTTTATTGTATTTTTATACAAAAAAAAAACTATAATAAAATGATTAAAACTATAAAACCATATATAAATAATATAAAAATTCTAAAAAAAGAAACCTGAAAGGACGAATTTAAATAAAACAATTATTGAATCCAGTGGGAAAAACATAAATTCATTTTATTTTTAATTACAATCATGTAACAGTATCATATAACAAAGATAACTATTGCGTACATTGCGCCAACTGTTGCTGCAATGCAATATAAGTTTGCCGATCCTCTTGGTAGACATTGGTTAAATCTTGCGACATAGTTTCGAATTGGCTGCTGAAAGAATTATCAAATTGCTGCCTATTTTGAACAATCCTCTCCCTGTATCTGTCCATATCTCTCTCGTCATTGCATCCCCCTCTGCACCTTTGGCAATCTCTCACCAAGTCGTCGAAAGTGGAAGTAATGGTATTGTAAGCACCCATTAGGTCTTCGTTTTGCAGCACGGTATCTGAAGTGTACCAAATGCGCGGATTTTCATATTGGATGTTGTTATCACGTACCATCGTGTCAGCTTGCAGATTTAGGTCCAAGCAATCGGTGGCATTGGCTTCGGCCACTCCTCTGACGATGCCGAATCCATTTCTGACCGTGGAAGTCGCCAGCTGATAAATGAAATAGTCGACCATTCTGGCGTTCCATCTCATGTAGTTGGCCGCGCGAACCACTTCGCCTTCCGCGCGATTCTTCAGCTCGTGCAAGTTTCTCGCGCTGTCGACGCAATCCTGGATATTCGGACAGGAGAGCGTCAAGTGGATGAGCGCGAAGGCACTCAAAAGGGTGAAAATTTTGGTACTTTTCATATTGGCCTGGCAATAGTTTCGTACTGTTATAATTTAATTGTTCGTTTTGCATTTGATTTTTATACCCGTTGAGTTTATGAGGCATTTTAATTATTCTGTAGTTAACATTTTTCTGTTATTGTTAGAGGAATGTTAATGCGAATTTTTTTGGAAAAAAAGGATATAATAAAGGAACTGATAAAGATGATAATTTTCTGAAATAACTCAATGACGTGATTCGCTCATTAATGGAACTGTTTTTTGAGGTTTTTCCGTGTTTTTTTTTCTGGTTTTGTTGAAACGCAACTTATTTTAAAAGTTGTTCAAATAAAAAAGAATATTTTTATGAAATCAATTGATAATATAAAAGATCAAAGTCTGATTTTTAATTTGTTTTTACTTCAAATAATAGAAAGATATAAATTTTTAGAAAAAGTGGATGGAAACGAACTTAAAATTAAAAAGGCGAGACAAAAACTGGTTATAAATTAAAAACTTTTAAATTTTAAATTACTTATCATAAAAATAATGTAATTATTAATTTATATAATTTAATTTTAATTATTTTCTTCAATTGCCAATTTTTGATTTAAATAAATTAATCATTTAAAAGAAGACAAATATTTTAAAGTTTTATCAATGTTTCCTTAGTACAATTCAATGATAATTATCCTCTGACACTTTTTTTTAATATTATATTTTTTCGAAAAGAATAAAATGATTGGGAATTGAGAATTATGACAATTTCCTAAAATGATGCACTGTCGTGATTTGCTCATTAATGATTAATGGAATTGGTTATTTAAAAGTGTTTTTTTTTTTGCTTTTTCGTGCGTTTAATGCAAGTTATTTTAAGTATTGATAAAATAATAAAAAAAGGGATGAAACTTAACTAGCTTGATTTTTGGAAAAAAAATATTATACTTTACTAGTTCTTTTATTTACTTTTTTCATCAGTTTTTTAAACCAATTTATATTTAAAGTCGTATAAATTTCAATTTAAAGTTTTCTTGTTTTATTCTTAATTTAAACTTTGCTTAATCATTATCGGTAAACTTTAGACTTATTGCATTTGCATTCGTTATTTAATTTTTAATTTTTAATCAATTTTATTCAATTCTCTTATTAAAATTATTTAGTTTGCTCTGATTATTTTCCTCTTTTTTGTCAAATTTGCCCACTAAACAATTTGTGTATACTTTTTGAGAATAATTAACTAAAAGCTTTTATTATTGTAACTAAAAAAGGAACAATTTTTGTAAAAAGTGAATGGAAGCTTAATTTTCAAATGATTAAAAAAAAAAAAAGGAAAAACAAATAATAAACTTTTAAACTGCGTTATTAATCTTTAATACATAAATATTTTTAACTTTGCGTTTTTATAAATTTTATTTTATTTTTAATGAAATATACAACTTAATAATTAATAAAAAATGTTTTTCAAGTCTTCCTTCAACGTTTGGAACAATATTTTTTTAACTAATCAAATCTGAAAAACAAATATAAATCAACGACAAAAAAATCTTTTCAATACGTTCAATTTATTAATTCAATTCACGCATTTACAGAACAAAATCGTTAAAAAAACAGAGGAAAAATTAATTGTTATTGCATCTGTCGTTGACCCAATCGTCATAAATGCTAGCCAAGCGTTCATTCACACCTTTCGCGATGTCCATATTCCTCTGGCTGTTGCCGGTTCTGCCTTGCTGGACAGCTTCATCGAACTGTCTCCTGGTCTCAGTCAACCGTTGCGTAAACTCCGACATTTGCCCCTGATCGCTGCAATTTTCTCCACAACTATTGGACGCATTGAAAACGTCTTCCATATTTTGCCTAACTTGATTATACAAATCCCTCATGCTGTTGTACCACTCAGCATTATATACCATTCTCATGCGTTCGTATTCCTTATACGCTTCGGACACCAGAGGATCAATCTGCACGATCGGTTGGCGGCATCTCCTATTGGTCTCCCCTTGCGACATCATGACTGCTTGGGTCAAAGCATTGCGCGAAGTTTCTGCTCGCGCCTCGTAAACTTCCAGGTCCAAATGGCGCACGGACTCCTTCAAAGCACTGCCCGCCCTAATCAGCTCCTTTTCAGCGAGGAAGCGAATTTCCTCCAAGCACGTGGCGGCCCCCAACAGCTCTTCCAAATTGTACAAATGGTCGGAATAGTAGGGATCTCGCTCTTGCCCTTGCGCATAAACTGCGGCCAACAGACAAGAGACTACCAAAAGAGAGAACTTCATCCTTTTATAATTGTAAAGTCGTTACTTGTTGCTCTTTCAAACTAAACTCTGCGGCTGATCCGACAATCGCCTTTTTATATAGCTACACAAACTACTAGGAATTTTAAGTGGAACGTAATTAACAAATACTTTTTGTCGAACGAAAATGTTCGAAATAATACTTAATTAAACTAGTAATAGTAATAGTTTAATCTGCGGTTATCACAACAAAAAAGTAAAAAAAAAACTGTTTAGAAGACCCTTAGATTTTTACAAATATGTTCTGAAAATTTAAACATCAATATTCTAAATTATATGCGATAAAATGTTAGCAACACACTTACGTGCTGATTTCCCTGAAGAGAATCTCCTTCTTGAAGTGGATGAACATTGTTAATGCGAAGGACAAGACTACCACTATGATGCCCACGATTAAAGTCATCAGTTCGTGCGATTTGGCCGGCTTTAAGAATAGGCGCACTTTGAAGTCCTTCCAGACGCTTTCGGACCAAGTGCTGTATTGTCCTGATTTCCAATCATAATCTGAAAAAATTGAATTTTTTTTTTAGTTTTAGTTACTAGGTAAGTTGAAATATTAAAATATTACCATTAATTATGAAAGCAGGACTAATGGCATCAGTTAAATTCATGCAAGCTCTGTAGCATTGCGTTGCGTTCAAATTTTCCACACTTTCCGACATGTTGAAGTAATGATAAACCTAAAAATGTAAATGAAAATAATTTAATTTTTTACCGACGACTTAAAATTGACAAAAATCAAAACTTACATAGGACGAATACTTTGCAGAACACGGACCTTGGTCCACTTTGTCGCCGGCCAAGAAGACCAGCGTGAAACCAACTAAATTCGTTATGAAATTTGGCGAAACCGTTACGCCTACGTATAAACTGAGCGGCATTTTCTGATAGTCCACTTTGCGGACCGCTCTGTGAATGCTACAATTGGCATCTTCCAAGTAACAATGCAATAATTCATTGATCTGAAATTTAAAAAAAATTAAAGCAATTAAAAGTAAATTAAAACTAAAAGAAAAAATACATACAACATATAAATCAGCTACTTCATCTCCGGTGTATTCTACATCAGTAACTCTTTCGTAAAGAGCTTTAGCCAAAGCTTCCACAACGCTGCCCAAAAAGACCTGCACACTATCTTTGGAAATGATGTCGATATCTTCATTACTGCTCAAATTAGCGTAGGTAAAATCAATATGCATTTTATCATCGTAAATGGAATTAAAGTAATGATTGGTAAATCCAGTTTCGTTTCCGAAATCAGCCACAACGAGAGCCGAAGTAAAAGTGAAGTTTCGAATGAAACTTTGCGCAGATCCGGGCGGAATTACTCCTTGGTGTTGCACCAGTGATGGCAGATACTTTTTCATTGAATTGATAAATTTCTTGCTCAATGGGTTCCCATCGTAGTCGTAAACGTGAATTTTACCATCTTTGGGTTTGGCTAATTGATTGATTTCAATCACCAGACTAACATCTTCCAAATCTATGTTTCTAAATGTTTCCGTTTTAGTTTTGACGGTTTTCATAGGAAATCTGTCGTACATTAAATCGAAGAAAACTCTTTGCGATCCGATATAATCAAAATTTTCGCCGTTAAAAAGAGCAAACACCACATTTGTTTCTAAAAAATATTTATAGATTTTTTAAATAATTTTTAAGGCATTTTATTTTTATTTTAAATAGACTTTTAAAATAAAATTTCTTACCATAAGTTTTTTCATAGTTAGGAATCATTTTCTTCAGCAGTTGGGCAGTGGCTAACAAAGTTACAAGAGCTGTAACTGTACTTTCAGCCCCTGGAGTTAATTCACTAAATAACGAAGCGGCATCTAATCTAGCAGCAATTATAATGTGCTTCATGTTAGCTTTTGGAACTATGTTCGGCGTTAAAGTACTATTTCCCAATGGAAACAAAGAATACCAAATGTTTTGGTCGCCCATTGGATCGCAAAATTTAACAGGATGGATATTTACATCCATATTTGATCGTCTAAAAAAAAGTTTTAAAGTTTTAAAATTATTTCCTCAAAAAAATAAATTATAAATTAATAAATAACAAAAAACAAAAAATAAGATTTACCTAATGCAAGTTGGAGTGTTATAAGCAGCAAACATAAAGCTGTCCATCTCAAGAGCACAAAGAGATCTGTCTTCATGCTCTTCAAAAGAGAAATTATTGAATTTCTGATAGCACTCCTTAACTTTTTCAACTTCAGTGGCATTCTTCAGGTAAAACACCGGCATTGGGATGTCCTCCATCAGCAGTCCTGTTCCAGGTTTGTTCCAACTGTATTTGCAAGTGCCTTCCACATTGGACCCCTCATTGGGACATTGCAAATCGTGACTGAACTCATTCAAAGTCTCATTTGAATCATAAATTAATAAACCGGCAATGTTGTCAAGCAATTTCAATTTGTCCATTATTTTCTTGGTGAGCAGCTTGACAGGCATTGTTGGTATGTAAGGAATCCTGCTGTTTGTTTGAAAGAGGAAGGTGAGATCCTCATTGTTCTCCACAAAGTGGACAGCTCCAGTGGAACCTCCTCTTTTAGCTGTAAGTAACCAAATTTATTTGGTAAAATTTATTAATTTTTGCAATTAATATTGTGGATTTTGGTAAGCTTACATGAGCAACCAGTTTGATGTGTTCCATTCAATCGTCTGAAGCATGCCAAAATACCAGACACTGGTTCATACATATAGTCTTTGGTTCTTTGAGTTTGAGCGTTACCTTAAAAGGAATTTTGCAAGTTGTTGAAAAGTATTGACTAATCATTTAGTACTTACATAGTAAAAATGGACTGAATATTAAAACAATTAATGGTAAATGTAATAAGAAAACGTTGAGCTTTAGTTTTTGCATTTCGCTATTGTTTATTCGATGTATTTACCACTGTTTGCACATTTATATTTAATTCGCTAAAAAGGATAAAGGATTAAAAAGGATATTGATTTTTTAGCCTCTTATTTTTGTTGGCATCCTTTGACACCTGACAGTGAAAGAATAGGCAACTTTATTTACTTTGAGGCAATGGGAAATTTTGTGTAGAGGTCTCTGCTTGTGCCATTTTAAATATTTTTCCGTTATTGGCGGTTATCTATTAAAAAAACTTTAAACTTGTAAATTTTAATTAAGTATACTCCCAGCATAGTTTACTTTATTCAGTTTTAATTATTGTTTAATTAATTACTTTCATTTTTAACTAATTTATATTAATAAATTATAATTTATTTGATAATAAATGATAACAAAATTAATTCTTTTGCAAAATTTCAATTGAAAATTTATATCTTTAAAAACAATGAAAGCAACACATTGAAATTGCTTTCTACATTTGGTAACCGCCTTAACACATGTAATGATTGTTTAAAAATTAAAGTCAATAATTGTTAAATAATTATTTAATTCCAAAAATGGATTGGTTAATTAAAAAACCCACATTGTTACAAATTCTCAAGACACCAAATGGGTACAAATTAAAACCGCACCTAGTGTTTATCTAAATTACTTTTGCCTTGCATAACAATTCCTCTTTTCTTTCCCAAATTGTTTATAATTAGTGTATTTATCGAAAAAAAAAAAGTCTTTTTTTTCTTCATTTATATGATATTTTTATTTTGGTATAGCAGATTCGATTTCATATCCTTTTTTAGAAGTGGGCGAACCCTTTCAAATCATATTTCTAAAAGCTTTTGGGGTTCTCAAATGAAAATTATTACCTACTATTTATAGGGCCCCTCTTTTTGTAAATTATAGGGTTTGAAATTCTAAACTTTTATGAAGATGAAACAAATTTTTGATGTCTTTCATTTGTTTGAGTATTTAAAGCATTTTTTATTACTTTTTTCGGGGAGTATTGAACCAGTTTTTGCTCTTTTTTTAATTTTAGTTTATTAATTACTCGTTTTTATAGAAGCAATTATAATAAAAATAATTTATTATTGGAAAAATGAACAAATAGCTTTATTTTCCTTTCATTTTCTA
The DNA here is from genome assembly GCA_030556065.1 of Holobus sp. GC000080. Taxonomy (NCBI): domain Eukaryota; kingdom Metazoa; phylum Arthropoda; class Insecta; order Coleoptera; family Staphylinidae; genus Holobus; species Holobus sp. GC000080. The sequence goes on from JASKGO010006349.1 coordinate 7,523, forward strand.
GTCGTATTTAAGCAAAAAGAACATTTTTAAGTGAATTTTTAAAATATATTGTTTCTTAGTTTATTTTCTTAGTTTTTTTGGACTTTTGTTTATTAAATATGGTAAATTTACTTGATACTTTTAAACAACAATTAATAAGTTTTGAAATCATTTTTAAAAAGTTCGTATTTTCTTCGGTGAATCATTTTATGTTTAATTCATTCGTTGCACATTTCTTTCATTCATAATTTAATTAACCACTTATTTACTTTATTAATAACATAATTATTTAATTTTTCAAAGTCGCTTTTCAAACAAGATAATCTTAATTTTGGGTTAGTCGCGTACCCACTTTTTTCTCTTCAAATTGATGCAATCCTCATAAATTTTTAATAGAACTCTCTAAGTAAAAAAAGTGCATTTATTAATTATTTTATAAAATCAGAAATGATCAATTTTTATTGTTTTTTGTTTTCAACAGATTGATTGAAAATAAATATTCTTTCATTATATTTAATAGTTTTCCATATCAGGAAAATTTAAGTGATTTTCTACAAGGCTACCGGGTACAATTTATAAATTTTTAAATTTTAATTATTTTTATCTGTAAAATCAAAAATTTGCAGTTTAAATTACCATTAAAATAATGAACAAATGTTTTGTAATAATGTAATGTTTTTTACTTTTACAAATTTGCAATAATTTATATTTTAGTTAGACGAAATAAAAAAATGAAATCACTTAAATTTTTAATGAAATTTAATTTTTAAAAGTTTTTACGAAAGTTTCCCGATAATTTCAGCTTTCAGTTTAAACAAATCATAAAATTATTCATTTAAAACTTATTTTTTAAGAGTTGGAACTTTATTTGTTTATAATAAATACTTTTTTGTTATTTTTTTTTTGCATAAAATAATTAAAATTGATAGTTTACAGCTTCTAAATTTTCGTTTTTGAAGGAAATCGAATATATTTTAACTATTTAAGTTTAAGATACTAAAATTTTAGAAATTCTTCAATTTTCTGCATCCAGTCCAATAAAATTTAGTCAGTTCTTCTATACCTTTCATATCTCAATTTAAATTACTTCATTGGATAATTTACTTTTTAAATAAAACAGAAAAAAAAACTTTAATCTCAAAAATTTTAAAAGAAAATAATTTTTCCAAAAGTTTGATTTGTAAATAATTTCCAGTTAAAAAATAAAATTAACAACAGATTGCCCAATAATTGCACCACTTTCCTCAACTTTTTCAATTTCATTTTCAAACATATAATATATAAATTACCAAACGTAATTTCAATGAAACCCATCAATTTGCCCAACATACAACCGAAAAAACAATTCTTTAGAAAAGATGTTAGCGTTAGCAGTTCGTACAATATTACAATCAATGTTACTCTTGGCTAATTTTTATTGAACAAAAGAAGGCGTAATTATTACAATCAAGGTGTATGCATGCGTAAACGTGTATAGGTATATTGTACTGGTAGTGCATTCTTTCCACGGTAAAAAACTACAAGTCAAACACTAACGCATAGAAAGATCGAGCGCGTAAAGGTTCATTTGTGTGCGTGCGTGCGTGTGTGTGTGTGCATAGGAGACAGCACAGTGGGTACGTTTCTTGTTCACATCCGGTGACCGTATCCCGCCTGACACTTAATAATATTTTACATGTATGCACGTTATATTCACTTGTTGTTGCTAATGCCGCTGCCAGTTTTCCCCAGTTTATGCTGCTGCTGCTGCTGCTGCATGCAATAAGACATTCTCCTTCGAGTCGCGCTCAAGTGCACACTTGCAGCGCAACTGCACCGCGAATCACCAAAGACCAAAAGTAACATTTATAAGTGTCCATTTCTGTGCTCTTCGAAATTCTTTTCATTTTAGATTCATTTTAAATTGAATATGCCCGTTGGATTGCTTTTCAGGTAAGCCACTTTTAAATTCCGAATTTAAATTTGTTTGCAAGAACTTTTTTTAAATGCATACAGAGAGGAAGCAATTGCACAATAAGCATTAAAAGGTAATTGCACTTTATTTGCAACTTGCAACTAGCGACTTTTAATAATTGCATGTAATTTGAAAGGTCGATGAGCACAGAACGTGAATTTAAATTTTACATCTTCCTCGAAGAGTTTTTTTTTCATTTTTCTGTAACTAAATACAAAAGCAAAGTAACAAAAGGCACGTGTAGCTCATATCCTCCGTGGCTTCACATCTTGATGCTGGTGTTCTTCCAATTGGTGCGAATAATTTTACGCCCAATGAATGTTTCCATGTACTTTATTGTATTTTATACTATACTGCGTTACACGTAATAAATGCGAAAGAAAAATAAAATGAAAACATAACGCTCGAATTATACCGAGTTACCGACAATAATAATAATTCCATCTGCTCTTTGCCTCTTTGCATCCTAATGGGCAAAAGGGTAATTTGTGCCTCAAGTAGACTGAAACTGATTCATTACCGGTCTCGTAATAGTAATGTTCTTTTTTCTTTTTATTCTCTACACTCTGAATGCGCGTTTTCGGCCGTTCGGCGTTCGGCAGCTGAGAATTTCCAAGTCACCTGGACTTTTCCCGATACCTATATATGATAGAGGGGCAGGTGTTGGTGCTGGTGCTGGCTTATTAGGTGGAGTTAATGCCCTTTGGGGCACACGACTATAGATCTTTCGGGTGATGTTGATACTTTTACGGATATCGGATGTGGTTCTTGGTTTTTTTTTTTTTTTTTTTTTTTTGAAAATTTTGGGGTGAGTTGTAATGGATACTAATTCTTTAGGGATTCAGGGATGGGGTTTGAATTTTTGAAAACATATTTTTAGATGAAATATGCGTTTTGATTGCTGAAAACAAAACTTGAAAGTAATCGTAAATCTTTTTGCGATGTTTATTTTCGGTTTTGTTCTATAACTTAATAAAATAATAATAAAATGAAGAATTCGTAGTGTGGAATATTTAAATTAATGGTATTTGTCTGAACGCCCACTGATGCACTTTTTTGAGCAACTTTTGTATGCTGTTTTTCACTTTCTAATTATATTTTAATTAAATTTCTCTATGAAATTTCCTCTTTTTTCATTTTTAAGCTTGATAATTGATAATTCATTTTCATTGCGAAAGTCTTATTTTTTATTTCTTTCGTGGCTTTTTAAATAATAATAAATAATAATAATAAATGATAATAAATTCGACTAATATTAAAGAAGTTAAAAATTGAATTTTATGGGACCATAAAGCTAATTTTTAAACTAAGTTGATAATTAACAAGTTTCTTGAGAAGTTTATTTTTGTTTTATTTTAAAATGTAACAAAATTAATTTTCAGTATTAAATTCTCATTTTGTTTTCTTAATTTCTTCCTTCTGACTTTTGCAAATGAATTAAAATTTAAATTCAACAACTAAATTAAAAATGAAGATAAAATAAATTTATAAGAACACAAAGATAATTTTTAACTTAAATTAATATAAAAAAAGTTCAATTAAAAGTTGACTTTTGATTTATTTCTGGGAATATTTTAATGGTATGCTTGCAGACGTTAAAATAATTATGTGAAGGTCTTTTAACGTACACCATACATTTATTATACTATAAAATCTTGTTAAATCAATTAAATTAAAAGTTGTTAACATTCCAAAGACATTATTATTTGTATAATAAATTGATCTTACGGCATTTCAGCTTATTTACAACCAAAATATATAATTAAAACTATTGTCAGGGCGGTCTATAACCTTCTTCTTAAATTTGTTTTGACTTTTACGAAAAAAAAAAAAAAAAGTAAATGCACACAATAAAAGTACTATTTCCTACATTTATAGAGTGCCAATTTCCGGGATTTCAGAAAAAATGATAAGCAATTGTGAATTACTATCATTGATTATTTATTATTATTATTATACATGCAAAAAGGGTGCTCACCGCGTATATTAACAACGTTTGTTCTGTTATAAAGTTCTTAGTGATATCTTAGTGATATCTTTACTATATCTAAAAGTACCTTTGTGCATTTAGTTTGACTCATATTCTCCGAAAAATCATACAATGTTGCTATTTATTTGATCATATATTTAAGAAATTTCATGATGATTGTATAATTTGAACTTAAAATTTACTAAGAAAACGGTTAAATAATTTTTTCTTGAAAACTAAGTTCAGTTTGTCGAAATAAAGTATCATGTATTTTATGAAAAAATAAAATAAACAATGAACAAAGAAATTATTCTGAAAACTAAAAAAAAAATTACGAATTCAAGTTTAATGTCGGTTGGGTTGGCAATATAATTGCTATATTTATATACCTGAAACTACTCTGACTCATGAACAAAGATGGAAGGAAACAACAAATTAACATTTAATTCAAATTTGTTGTTCTTCTGCTTCTTCGAAAACTGAAAGTACTTTTTTAACTGCTTAATATAAATTTATGTTACATATCAATCATAAATTCATAATTTATTTGCATTTTTACTTTATTTTTTATGCAGTTTATGCATAAAAACGTCTTTGTTATTTTTTTAAACTTTTTTAATTTATATAAAAATTAATTGCAAATCTGCTTCAATATTTATTTGTTGTTCTTGTGGTAAGTTAATGAAAAATGAAAAACAAATTACAGTCGTTGGATAAAAGTATTTTGTTATTTTTCTATCACAGTTATTTAATAAAAATTATTAAAACTTTAAATTATTTGCTCCAACTAATTACTTTAAAATAATAGAGAAAATTTATTAGTAGAAAAAATTGCCAAATAATTTTTACTTATTAAGTTATTAAAAATCAAATCATAAACTTAAAAAAAAAATGCTGTGTAACTTGTTCTCTTTAAGAAAAACCGCTTATAGCTAATTACGAACTAAATTAGCTGGACTGGTTTTAATCAACTGTAATAATAATTATTAATTTATGAAATAGCAGTTCATTATTTATTATAAAAAAGACAATTAACTTTGTTTTTGTTTTTTGTAAGTATTAATATTTAAAATACCAATCTAATATTCCAAATGCAAATCCTGTAATTAAAAGTAATTAATTTTATAAATTTTATAGTGAAAAATAATTATTATTGGTTTCAGTGAGGAAGCTTTCGAGGCTGGAAGACCAGAAAACCCAAAGTATTCAGTCCTACCATTTTTGAATTATGCACAGGTCAGTAATACCCAAAAATCAACAACTTTTAATAACAATAAACAGTTAATAAAGTACTTATAACTTTTAACAAACAACCTTTCAACAACCCTTAGCAAAATTGCGAAAATAGTATTCACTTTACGAAAGTAAAAATAACTTGCAGTGAAATTTTATGACCTCTATGACCATTCAAAGTCAATAGCTGTAATTAAAAACTGTGGAAAATATGTTGGAGGCAACAGATGGTTCCTCTAGGGCAGTCTAGGGCGAACCAGAAGGGTGTGTTGTGTTTCCTGTAAACGCTAGCAACTGTTCTCTGAGTTGTGTTCTCTAAAGGGACTCAGATGCTCAGACTGTGTAGGCAGTGTAGGCGAAAACGAACCCCTATACTATAATAAAAACTATTCTGTATTTTATTTTTATTTTGCGCCGCACACGAGCTCACAAAGAGATACCAAAGCTAAGGGCGGCTACGAGCAAAGAGCAAAAGAGGCGAATATGAAGAGGGAAGGAAATGCGATATTTTCAAAGCCTAGGCCTGTGCACTAGGAATTTCTACCGACGCCCAAAAACTTGTTCTGGAAACGATTATTAAAAGCATTTAAAGTTCGTTAGTCCCGTCGCTACGTTCCATCATAATCATTCGACAATTGCATAAGTGCAAAATTGTAATTGCGCAATGAAGATTATACAGTATACACTTGTTGCATCATTCAACTTTATAACATTATCCTACATTACGTAGGTGTCCATTTATTTTTTCTTCTACGGTTTGTTTTCTGTTTGTTCTTTTTTGCTTTGCTGTGTAATTAATTTAAAATTTGAAGAGACCGTTACTTTTGAAAACTGTTTGCCACTGCTGACGAAGAAGTGGAAAGTTTATTTTCAAGAGGCACGAGGTGGTTGTTGACACCCTCGCGATTGTCACTTAACTTTCTTCGCAAACGCTTTAGTGATTTACGGTTTGAATTTGAATGGTTTTCAAGTTTATGGCTCTTTTTTCGGTTCTCTTTTCTGCGTTTTTACGGCCGGCAATAAGGTCCTAATAGGCTTTGCTTTTGGCAAAAATGCACCACAATTGAGATGGCAATTTTAAATTCCAATTTTGTAGAAATGTTTCCGACAAAAGAATTAATTTTACGTTTTAATTGAACCGGGAAAAAAATATTTAGAAAAAATTTAATGATAAGTTAAAAGTAACTTAAGTAATTAATTCTGAAAATAGTGATAATTGTGGAATTTATAAAATGCGAAAAAGAAAATTATGAAGTTTAATGGCTGCTTATAATTTTATAACTTCTGGAAATGTTAATTTCAAGCATTCTGCAATTAAACAATGATTGCTGCTGTATATAAATGTACAATCATAGATACAATCGTAAAGGATGTTACAAATGTTTGTATTTTTTTCTGTGTTTTAATTAATTTGCTGCCGAGTTATTTTTTTGACTTGGATAATATTATATGCTTAGTTAACTTTTTTTTTGTTGATCTGATAAACAGTTTTTTAATATTAAACAAAAAGTATTACTCAATTATTATTATTTTTTATTTCTTGTTCTGTATTTATCAATATTTGATTGGTTAACCATTTTTATTACAAAGTTTATTTCATTAAGTTTAACTTTTATTAGTTTTTTTTTTCTAAAAACAATTTAAAGTTGTTGATATCATTAATTTTCCATTAAATATTTTTTACCAATAATAAAGGAGTAAATTTCAATAAAAAAAAAATCAATACTTTGAAAATAATCAAAATTAAGCAATCATTTTTATTGCCATTTGTTTTGTAATTTATTTTAAAGAACTTTTCTCTTTTTTTTTTTACTGATTTTTCATGTTTTTACACTTAAGAAAAGATAATATTATAATAGATTTATTTGATAAATTAATTACCAAATGGTAGAAATAAATTTTTGTTTTTAATTTAAAAGAAAAAATGTGAAAAAGTAAAATTATAAAAATTCCCTTATTGCAGAAAACATTAAAGGATCAAAGGATTTTAGTTATTAAGTATCTTCCAAACCTTGTAATTCACATTTTATTTCTTTTTACATATAAATTGTAATAATTTATTTCTTTTTTTATAATGAGAAATATGTTACTTTTTAATTTTTGGCCAAATAAATTAAATCAATGGCAATTCATAAAAATTTTCTTCCTAACAGCAAATTACAGCTGTAAAGCTGTTAATTTGATTAGCTTTTCATTTAGTAACTTTTACCCCTAAAAAGAGAAATTAAAAATCATTCAATATCATCTTAAATGAAAATTAAAAAATAATTTTAATTGCATTGTCTTTTAAAGGACTCTTTTTTTAAGATAAACTCAATTAAAATTGACTTTTCTCGGTTTTCTTTTCGATTTTTCCATTAAAAAAAATTTTTTTTAAGAAAGAAATTAAACGACCTAATAATTGTTTGTTTTTCATTTCAATTTTCTTTCCAACAACATTTTCTTTCCAATCAGTAATGTAAATTTAATATCTCTTATCATTAATAAAAATAACATTTAAAATTTTCAAACGAAACACCCTGTGCAATAAAAACCAAAAATAAATTGCAAACCAAACAAAAATTAAGTATTGCTTACATGCACTTTAATAACAACTTATAATTCATATCATGCAATCCGACCGCAAAACAAGAACTTCAAACAGTTCTCAATGAATAAATTCATAATAAAAGTTAAAGGTGATTATAAATGCTGAAAAAGGCACCAGCCAGCACCAACCTTAACGTATCTATCTATATTAAGTAAATAACCTTAAGCTAAAAGTACGTATTACATGTGTACACTTGCATATTAATGACAGAATCGATTAATTAATGCCTTCTATCGAAATTGCACCTATTAGGCAAAGAATAGCTCGGAGAAGTGCTAAATAGGAAACCGGCAGAGGAATAAATATAAACCGAAGCGCCCGGCAGAAAAAATATCGTTTACGATTAGATTGAATAGCCTGTAATTAAACTAATTAGAGTTAGAAAGTCGAATGCAAATTGATTTGCAATTATAATATCCTTGGTAAAAGAGCATACACATAGAGCGAAGAGATGCCGTTGACATAAATAAGAAGTGGCAAAGCGAACTCGTTTGCATGTTGCATGCAGAGCCAGCACTCGACGAGTTCTGTGCGAAACAGAACAGGCAACGAACACGTCTTGACTTCTTTTTTTATTTTTTTTATTTGAAACAATAACTTTTTTATTTGATTTACAGCTTTATTATTATGTAAAGCAAGTTTTTATGCGCTTTTGATTATGTAAAATTCATAAAGCTTATTAGTTGTTAGAATATTGGCTGTAAAAAGTGGCGGAAACTTTAATTAATAGCTTTGCATATTCAAAACTTAATTTACATTTTTAATCAATATTAATAATAATTTACAAAAAAAAAAAAGTAAAAAATTTTTAATAGAGGAAATTTATTTTTTAAAATTTAAGTTAATCCTTTAAAATTTTTTCAAATTTCCACATTTTAAATATTTTATTTCCTTCTTCATGAAATAAAATTAACTGATTTTTAGTTGAATTAAATTAATCAATGGCTTTTCATTAAAAGTTTCTGTTAAATAACACATTAGTCTTCATAATTTCATCAGTTTGTCACTTAAAAACATTTAAAAATTTTGAAATAAAAAAATCCATTTCCTTTTAACTGAAAAAAAAAAAAAATTAATTGCAATGCCTATTAATGGACTTTTAAAGGATCAAAGGACTTTCTGATTTATTTTCATTAAGATCGTTTAATATAATTCTTTTACATCTGAATTAAATTCTTTTATTTCATTTTTCATTAAAAATTTAATAGATTTTTGGTTTGATCACTTAAATCTATGGCTTTTCATTAAAACTTTCTTTCAAACAACAAATTAGAGTTCCCAATTTGATCAGTTTTTCATTTAAAAATCAAAAAAAAAAAAAAAAGAAATGTGTAATTAAAAAAAGTGAAATTAATTGAAATCTTAAAAATTATTTTAATTGTAATGTCTATTAAAGAACTTTTGAACTTTTGCATTAATTAATTGAAGATAAATTAAAAAATTAAAAATTCATAGCAAACGCAACGATTTTTCAATCAAACAATGCAATTCGTTTCCAAAAACGAAAGAGAAGAAAAAACAATTAACAATCGAAAAGGAAAATTAAAGAAGCAAAAGCAAAAAAAAAAAAAAAACGAACGGAATACTAAGTAAAAGAAACAATTGGTAATTATTGCCAGTCGCTTTTGTCCGATTGTAATGAACGAAAATAACAAGTGCACGGAGGAGACTTATTGTCGAAAGCGTGAAACAAAGAAATGAAAGCTCCGTAATTCCACTTCGACTTCTACTTCTTCATTACATTGGACGATTTATATATAAATATAAATGAAGAAGATAAAGAACATTTCATAACAATTGACATAAAGAGACGAAACAGCTGTTTTCGGTGCGCACACCGCACATTCCTCTCTTGCTGCTGCTGCTGCTTTGCTTGCTCGGACTGGTCCCGAAGAGGATTCAACATAACAAAGATAGGAGGAAGGCCGTAGCCAGCACAAGAAGGTCGAACGCGAAGAGAAGAGAATGAATGGGAACAGCTGCCGGATTTTACCGCAGGCTGACAAGTACAAAGATTCCCCTACAGGATGTTTCGTAAGGTTCTAATTTCTCTTTGATCGTATAATAATGATAACATTACAAATTTTTGGAAATTTAATATTAGAAGTCCTAAAGGATTTAATAATGATAATATAAACTAAATAATAAAAAGTTATAATTTTTAGAGGTTTTTCCCTTATTAAATTATTTTTTTCTATACTGCTGATGTCTTTAGGATTTTTTTTTACTAGATGAAATAGTTAAGAGAATCACAAAAAACAACTTTAATCTTTTGATTAAATTTCGGCTTTCTTTTAGAATTAAAATAGAATTAAAACATAAAATTAAAATATATTTTGATATTATAACATAAAACTAATTAATTTTTACTTTCAATTCCACAAAATAACTGATATTACAAATTAATTTTGTGTTTAAAATCTGCCGTTGAAAAGTGATTAATTTTTAGTAATAATTATTGCATTAAAATTAAAATTAAAATAAAAAATTTTGTTTGAGATTTTCCTTAATTAAAGAACTTAAAACATAAATTAATTTCTATTACTAAATTCAAAATAATTTAAAAACTTTAATTTTTTTAATTTATAGTTATTCTGTAAAAATTAGTAACTTAAAAGATCTGATAAAATTAAGAAAAAAACTTATTTTAAAAGTCCAAAAAGTAATTTAATTTTTAAGGAAATGAAAAAATATATTTTACTGCTAATTTTCCTAATTAAAACATTTAAAATACAATAAAGATCAGCAATTTTCATAGTGAAAAAAACACCCTGTATAAAAAATAATAATAAGTAAACTGTTGGAGGAGAACGCGAGGCTTTTGGAGTAAAAGCAGTGAAGAATTTGTTCAGTCGCTCATCGACATCGCTAGTGCGCACTTCACGCTCTTCATTCAAACCACTTTCGAGAGTGCATTCGCTGCAACGGTTGCACATTGCACCACATTGCACTTCCACCACGGAGTGCACTCACCGGTAACCCAATACGCGCGTTTGATAAGCACCAGCTGGTACAGCAGAGTGACTAAAACGAGCTGAATTATTCAATTCGTTAATTATGGTGCGCAGTTTGACGCAGTGGACGAAAACACTGAGCTTTCCCAGTCGCATTTCGCCCAACAGCACCAAGAAGAAAAGCAAGTCCGAAACGCTAACGGCGCACAGTAAAGAGAACAACAATTCAGTGAGTCAACATGTAGTAATTGAAGAAACTTGTGACAAAGTATGTGATGTGTCGCGGAATATTAACAATAACGTGAAGAATACGAAAAACGGCTTTTCGAAAAGCAATACCACTTCGCTGTCGACGCATTCGATTGATTTCCTCGTCTTGGGCGAAATGAGTCAACAGCAGCAACACGAAGAGGAAGAAGAAGTAAGGCCACAATTACTTTTTAATGGGGTTTTCCATTTATTTTATGCACTCTGTACTCGAGATGGTTATCTTTGAATATTTGCAAGGAAAATTAGCCGATGTTATGGAACTATGGTGGCTGTTTAATGAAACAAGAGTAATTTTATTCCTTTGGTCTAGAAGCAAGTTAGTTGCCTCTGATTGGCATCGTTTTTTCCGTTCAGCATCCGGTCTGAACGTGTTTGTTTCTTAACTGTTTTTATTTGTCATAGCTTTGCAATGATGTCAATGATTAGTTGTACCTTCATTTATCCTTTGTTTCTGTTTTTTTGTTTGTTTGTTTGTTTCATTTTTGTTTTGAAAGAGAAACTTTAGAAGTCTTTAAAAGGGATCATTAAAAAAAATGGATAATTAGGACAGAAAAAGCGAAAATAGACTTTAGAAAAGTTATTTGATAAGTTTTAGAAACTTTAGGAAACTTTTTGAAAAGTTAAAGATGTAAAATGAAAGTTAAGGAAACTAAAGAATTTCTGAAATAAACAATTTTTATTTTATTTCCTTTAATTATTAAATTCTTTTGAGAAAAATTTCTTTAAACTTTAAAAATGTCATTTGACAACTTTTAAAATTGAGAAAAAATTACTTTAAAAAACTTATCAGATAAGTTTCTGAAACTTTTTGAAAACGTATTTAATAAAGACGTAAAATTAAAGGAAACTAAAGAATTTCTAAATTAGACAAAGTTTTTTATTTGTTCAAACTCCTAATTGTTTTTGAGTAAAATTTCTTTAAAGTTTAGAAAAAGTTTTAAACTTATGGTGACTTGCTGATAAACTATTTAATTAAAGAGTAACATGTTTTTTATTTACTTAAATTTTAAATTTAAAGTAAAGAGTCAAATCTGAGAGCGCCATTTTGAAAATAAGTTTACCGAAAGAAAAGTTCATTTTCAAATAGACACCAAAGAAAATGTATTAGTTGAGTTTTTGTTGCATTAGAAAACTTTTTGTCAGTTTCAGCTAAATGTAAATTACTTTAATTATGCGGTAAAATTGAAGTTAAGGCAACTAAAGAGTTCTTAAAATAAACCACTTGCAAATTAAACTATTATTAGCAAATAATTTTGCTGCCATTAAAATATCTTGTGTTAATTAACTAAATTGTTCCATTTTATTACTTTATTTTTTGTTTTCCGGCTGATGTCCTTCAATTGGTACATTTAACTTTCGCGCCGATTGAAACTTTTCAACCAATTTGTTTTTTTCTTAGCAAACATTTACCTAAAAAATATTAAAAAGTTATTACTCAGTTGATTTGCTTTAACAATAAGAAAATTCGATGAAATTTTACTAATTTAATTTGCATTTCTTAGAAATAATGATGCATCATTTATTGTGTCATTAAACAGAAAAAATTTAGTTAATTTTCCTTGTTTGCAATGAAATTTACAAAAAACTTTAATATTTTTGAATTATAACTGTAAAGTTATTGATTTCCCAGCACAAAAGTTACAATTTTCCTTAGCAAATTGTTCTGTTATTCTGAAAATGCATACAAACGATAAGAGGAATCATTTACACTGCGGTAATTGGAAACCACAGAAACGAAATCAGTTACAAATTGTCTAGAAATAAACCTAAACCATCGAAGAATCAACAAATAAAACATTTTTAAGAATCTAATCAAAAGTATATTATGTATCATCATTTATAATTAGGATATTTGTTTTGAATTTGTGGTGTTTTCTGAAACTAAAAAAAAAAATTGTTTTATTACATTCTTCACTCCTTTTACAGCTAAGTATTGAATAAATTAAAATTCGTGGGTGTCTGTTAATTCTCCAAAATAAAAATAAGAAGTTTCACACATATTTTTTTTTAATAATTCATTAGCAAATTCTACAAGTTATTAAAAAAATATTCTCTTTTAAAATTTTGTTGTTTTGTAACAGTTATTAATGGTATTATCAAATTGAATGCGCTCTTGGTTTCTCTTAGTTTTATTAGTGTACTTTTTTTTCTGGTTTTAAATTAAGATAACACTCGAATTTTATGATTCGAGAACAAAACTTGTAACAAGTTTAGTTCACAAAGGATGAGTTTTAGTGTCTCTTATCTTTTTAAGTGTTTTAAGTTGCTACTTAAAGCATGTATTGTGAAAGAAATGTCTAAGAAAAGGAGTCCTTTATGAAACAAAAATTCTCTTTTTTTTCTTATAAGTACAGATAGTTACGGGTTTTCTTTGTCTAAGTGGAGAGAAACATTTTTTTCTATGAATTAAACATATAAACACTACTTTTAACTTATTATTTTCAATTTAAAAACTTTTTAAGACAATTTTTCTTTTCCTTCTTAAAGCTAAAATAATTCCGAGGCTAAGGCAATTATAACTTCATCAAATTCTAAAAAATAAATTTCTCCACTTTTAAAGCAGTTGCAATTTGAAAACTTTAAACTGTTTAAAATAATTTTTCTTTCCTTTTTACAAGCTAAAAATTTTTTAAAGTATTTAGAAGTTCATTAAATTATAAAATAATGAATGAAATTTCTCCAATTTTAAATCAGTTGCAATTTGAAAACTTTAATCTCAGTCGCATGCAAGTAATTTGAAATATAGACAGGAAAGCATAAAGTTTAAGAAGCGTAAAGTCACAATCCGAATACTTAGCTTTCAGTAAAAAAAAGAAAGAATAAAAAAAAAATGAAATAGCAAATGGAAAGCGAATTTTCGCATGCAATCTTTATCGCGTAAAGCAGCATAAAGCTGCGCTAATCTTCCTGGAAAGCAGCATTCTTTAAGCCAGAATATTGAAGACAACGAACCATGAACGCTTTACCGTTCCTCGCAACTTTTCTTCTGCAACAGAACCAGCTCTAATAACAATACTAATAATCGCACCAGTCTTCTGATGTTGTTAAGAGAAAAAAACAATAACACACATCAGGCATCAGTGCAGTGCAGATACGATTATTATATGTTAATTAAAAATTTCCCGTTTCTTGTAGATTTACCATTCGGAGGACTCGGTGGTGGACTCGGAAAAGGCCATCATGAGCTCAGTCGTCTATTGTATTCACCACAAGGAAGGCTGCAAGTGGTCCGACGAATTACGCAAGCTTAAGGTATTACATCATTAATTTATTCATCGTTCAGCTAATTAATTCGTTAATGGAATACTATACAGGGTCTTAATATTGCATTTTTAATTCATTAATTTTTTTATTTAATTTAATAATAAGGTCCAAATTAAAATTTCGTTATCTTCCAAATTATCCATCAAATGAAAAAAAAAATATTATAAAACAAAAAAGAAATAAATTTTAAATAATTAAAAATACACAAAGAAGGATACCCTGTGAGGTGAAAACGGTTTCTTAAAAAAGTAATTCAGGGTTTACCATGGTGGTAATAACAATAACCAACGGTCTGTAGCGCATTTGCTTAATTATCCTTAAAGTCGACCGTTGATCGCAACTGCAAGCTGCAATTTCAAATTAAATAAATAAATAATAATAAAGTAAAAAAGAAATGAAGTAATGACAAAGTGCGCTTGTGTCCCTTTTTCTAGGGCCACTTGAACACGTGTAAACACGACGCAATTCCATGCACCAGTAAGTGCGGGGCCCAGATCCCCCGGGTCCTTATGGAGGACCACTTGAAGTACACGTGTCCTCAGAGGAAAGCCAGATGCGAGTTCTGCACGAAAGAGTTCACGGGACATTCGCTCGAGGTAATTAACACTTCTTAATTATCACCCAATATATTATTTTAATAGAGTTTTCGAAGGCGATTTAATTTTAGAATTTGTGGGTTTTAATTCTGTTTTTTATGTTTTGAATTTCAGATTAATCATAATTATAGCCAATTTTTTTTTAGTAAATTCCAAATATTTTTACTTTTGATCAAAAAATTAATTTTGTTTTAAATTTTTTAATCTTTTGAATGATTTTTTTTTTCATTGTTTAAAAAGGTTTTTAAGTCCTTATTTTCTTAATATATCGCTAATTTGAAATAATGAGTTAATTAAGTTTTTCTTTTATGAAAAAGTGGGGAAGTTTTGAATTATTTCTTGTTCTTAATAGTTCACTAATTATTTCTAATTAATTTTAATCAACCGATTTTTAAAAGTACTTG
>JASKGO010006352.1:0-40302 GCA_030556065.1 Holobus sp. GC000080
CACTCCAGTTTCACCGGAAATAACCCTAAATTTTGTTTATTAAATGGCAACCCAAACTTTTTTCACTTTTTTTGATTCTAGAGTTAATTCTGAGTTCAAATAAGTGCATTTCGATAAGTTTTAATTCTTGAGGGGGATATTAATTCAATCGGAAATGATGTCTTACACGTATGACAAACTTTTAGAAAAATCGGTTGATAAATAAGAAAATGGCAGAGGTGGCCCTAAAATCGTAATCACCCGGTATTTTCTTATGATTTGCCGATGTATTGAAACGAATACCTTAATGTTATACTTATTTTCAATCATTACTTACAAAATAAACTATTTAAAAAACACCACTTAAAATATTACGACTTGCATTTCAAAAATTACAACTTTATATCTTTCAGACACTACTATATCTAAACCCAAGAATTTTTAAGCAGAACTGATAGATTTTACTTAAAAAGTGCTCTAAGAATGTTTTTGTTTTATTCAATTTGCATTAAAAATAATGGAGTTATGAAGGATTTTTTGAAATCGTGGCTTTAACAAAAAAAAAACAAAAAAAAAAAAAACAAAAGACGATAGGAAAAATTTGGTGACGCCATTTTTCTTTTTGGGAAAACTTATATCACTTATAATTCCCGAAATCCTCCAAAAGATCATCCAATTTGATCGCTAATATCTAGATAACTTTTTTTATCAGTTTTTTAGGGGTTGGAACGAGGAAATGGTCATTTACTAAATTTTATAATTTTGCAATGTATAACTTGATTTTCCATTTGTTACTCCATTATTACACCAGTTAAATTCCTTCACATTTAAAAAGGAAATTAAAAATTAGTAAAAAAAAAGGTACAAAAGTTTTTTTACCATTTACTTCAATTTTTACACATTTTGGAAAGCAGCTGGCGGGATCATCAAGTAAAAAGGTTCCTTCCGGGCAATCCTCTTGTGTAAGTTGAGTAATTACCGAGAATCTTTCTTGGCAAACATCAACGGCAAGTTCATTTTGCGTGCACTTAAAAACAATCAGGAAAATGAACAGTTTAATTAGCCTTATCATTTTCGAAACATCGAAACACAATCTAAAATAAAACTATAAAAGTGATTAACTATACTTTTAAACGGCCGCTTTTATACCTTTATACATCCTTTTAGAAATTCCCGATAAGATTTCAGTAATCCGCGATTAGAATTTAATTATTTTTCTTTTACCCAAAACTGATAAATAAATAATCAAAATACACGTTCAATCGAATATTTGCAAGCCGTCTTTTATAATTTCATTATTACAATTTCAATTTTATTATATTTAATATAGTTGAAACACCCTGTATAAAATTATACATGCGTTTTACACATAAATCCAAATATAAATTTCCACGCAATGTCGAAGCGATGAAAATCTATTTGTGGAAAGGCGCGCAGACATGAGCTTGCAACGTTTACGTTGTCACTTAATGGAAAATGTTTACACTGAAGTGTAGTTTTCATTTAAATATTTACGCATCCTGTTTGAAATGCAAAAGATTTTCCTTTTCAAAGTATTTGAAAACAAACAAATGAATCAAATGCAATCGAAGGCAACGTTTAGGCAACCAAATGAGCAGCTTTTCCGGGAAATCCCAGGATGCAAGCAAACAAAACGCAATCGACAAACTCAATTAAAAAATTATAAATGCTTCTAATTTGATTTTCAAAAGATTTACGGAGGAGATCTTCAGTTGATTATTGTTACAGTTGCGGAAAATTGAAGGATAACCGCGCGTTTCAGGGTGAAAATAATGCGGAACTGACGTGCGGAGCAAGCGGGACGGAAAATAGATCAATATTATAGCAGTTGGACGGATGTAGCAGCAGCAACAGCAGCAGTGCCGCAGCTACTCTTCTCATACAAAGAGTGATAACAGATTTCACATATCAAATGCGTATGAGGCAATAAAACCGAATCAATTAGTAATTCTCTGTCTGAAAGCAATGGTAATACGGATGGCCAGTGCGTGAGAGTGCTGTGTGCCAGCAGCACGTGCCCTCTGGTCCTCCTGCTTAAGAAGCGATTCGGAGTTGTCGTCCGCTGGGGTCCTACAGGTGCACAGCAGCAGAAGAGGACCGGCGAAGATGAACAATCCGTATTGCAAATACGTAACTGCTACCATAGGTAAATGTAAATTTCCTAATATCCCATTGATCTTACGGCATTCGCGAAAGGTTCAAGTAAAAATAGTCCTCCGGCCAACTAAAAATAAGAATCTCGAAGTGTGTGTAATGTGTTTAGCGCGATGCATACAATTTACTTTTATAACGACGCGTTTATTCATTATTATATTTCTGCAAATATTAATATAATCGAGTTGATGATGTTCATTTGGTGCCGTTTCAGTTGTTCTTGTTGTTGTTGTATTTTCTTTTGCACCGTTCGTCGAGGCGCGATGTCGCAAAAGTGAGTTTTTCGCAAGTTTTAAGTTTTCCCGCAGCAGCTAATTGGAAAATGCTAGTTTTGTTCTTGTTATACGAGCAGTAACCTGTACAGCTGTATGTTGTAACATTTTTAACTGATTTTGATTTTGTTTGTTTTTTTAATGATTTACCTAGGCTAATTTACTACTGATATGTAATTAATCTGTTTTGCTTAAAATTCCAGCGGTATTGCTAGCAATAATTACAATAACATATGCAGAGTGTCAAAGTAAGTCTAATTATTTTTGTTTTAATGTTTTTAATTTTAATAACTCTTTAATTACACTGGTAAACAATGTTTTTGTCACATGAACTATGTAATGATTATTTTGTTTGTTGGTCCAGCTTTAAAAATGCCATTTTCTCAACCCCTATATAGATAACTTTTACAGTTTTAAAGATAGAGATTTGGTTAAATGGACCAAAATTGGCAGAATTTTACGCCCTACTTTTACCTCTTTACAAAAATCAGATATCTGTCCTGGTTCCAGAATTATTCAGAAAAAAAAAACAACGATTTTGATCTAATTTAAGAAAATCATTTTGCATTGATTAAATTTTGATAACTAATTCCAAGATAACTATTTGACATAGAAGAAAAGAAATAATTGTTCCTTTTAGATATTTTAAAATACTATGTAAATAATTTATCTAATTTTCCATAACTTGCTTGAAATTTAAGGAAAAAATGTTTTGTTTTTGTTTAATGGTTACCATAGTTTGATATCACAAGGATAACTGATACATCAATTTTTTTCCTTGATATAATATTGCTTGATGGCCTCTGTATATTCAAAATTTGCTTCAAAAAGATTTCATGTGACAAAAAAAATGTTAAAATTTTGTTAACCAGTGAGATTTGCACCTCGGAAATAGTACTGGCGGTTTAAATGGAATAAACTTTCTATGAAAAAGTTTAAAAATTAATTAATTAGTCAGCTAGAGTTTTCATTGAAGTTTGTTTTTACTGCATATTTTTATCTGCAAAGGAAATGTGCATAATGAACTTGTTTTTACATTTCAAATTAGATGTTTTAGATGTTATGCCAAATAGAAAACCGCAATTGTCGCATTCTAATTATCAGTTAATTGAAATGACTTCCACAATGTTTCATTTAAATTGTCCTTGTTTAATTTACCAGGAAAAATAAATTTTAATTATTTCATCAAAATTAAAATTGAAATGATACAATTTAAATGATACTAAAATACATTTTATATTTTCAAATGTTTTTAAAATAATAAATGATGATTTTTATATACTTTTAAAACAGAAAACAAAAAACTTTGGTTCGCAAATTCAACTTTTTTCAAAGATTTTTTTGCACTAAAATCAATAAAAAAATTCGAAAACAACTAGAAATCCGATTTTTTATTCCATTTAGACTAAACTTTAAAGCTTTGACAGCACATATTTGATATTTCCCAATAATCTGCTAAGTATTTACCCAAAAAAAAAACATCAAAGCTTTGAGGTTTACCGTTTGATTAATCGCCCTCTTTAAATAAGGGTGTAGAACATATAAAACACAAGCTTTAAAATATCCATTTACCGCATCTACTCGTATAAAACATAAGCTCATGATAAATGTAAGGTTTCCTTTCGAGACAAATGCCCCTTTGGATTTTTTAGCTCGGCAAATATTTTGCTACGAATGCGACAGTTGGACGGACGTGAGATGTAAGGACCCTTTCAATTATACACTTCTGCCCAAAGACCAACCGCCCCTCACCACATGCAACGGATGCTGTGTGAAAATGGTTCGACATGCCAGAACACGTAGGTTCTTGTCAATTTCTTAAGAAAAAGTATTCACAATTTCAAAAACTGTTAAAAGTTAAAACAAACCTCATAAAATATACAGAGTATTTCAATCCAATCAGATTGTATTTCATTGAAAACAAAAGCAGTGTTTTTATTCCCGAACGGAATTCATGATGGCTGCCTTATTTGGTTTCCATGGTTATCACTGCTACCAATATAATAGGAATTGTTTAAAATAACTTTTATTTTGTTATCTAGCTAGGTGAATAAAAGTGCATATAAAATTAACAATTCTTCTGTGTGATTTCAGCTTATGAAGTTGTACGAAGAACTTGCACTTCGCAGTTGCAGATAAACTTGTTCATGGTGGATCATGTGTGCATGATGGAAAGTAGCGGAACTGGTCACATGTGTTTCTGTGAGGAGGACATGTGTAATAGATCACCCAAATTAACGCCATTCATCCTGCTTCCCATCATACCAATCCTTGCTTCTTTATTGCTGCGAAAATGCATGTCTAGATAGATAGATTGATATACATAGATAGATCACCACTTAATTGATAATAGTTTGCTACCAGTAGTTAATTAGTAACACACCACTCACAGTTTTTGCTCAAAATGCTTTAATTTCGATCTGATTCATAAAATACTATATGAAATCTACAATAATAATAAAATAGGTCTTTGATAATTAAGTGAAGAGCAACACCAATCTTGAATTAAAGCATTTTGTCTCAAGATGCTTCTTATATTCTTAAAAAAAAAAATAGAGTTTTATAAAGCAGTAATCTTAAGTATTGTTACGAAGGTGCGATTGACGCATTCCACACTGAAACTGATGGTACATTCCAAATGATGTCCATTTTTTTAGAATAATACCCGCGCTTCTTTTATATAATAACAATAATTAATAATTAATGACAGACATTACCTAAAGAGTTCAATGATGGTCATCAGATGATAATGTTGTGTAATAATAACTTTTACGCTAAACTCATAAGATTTTAAATGTAAAGTCGTGGAGTTTTCAATGTATTTTTATCATCTATCTAAATGTTTATTTGAAATCGCCCTCGCACATTTTGCCAGAGCGATTCATGTTGAAATTTTGCAAATTTTATTGATCAGAGTCTATATGACGAAGACAGAGACACTGTTGGCATTTGTAACGGCCAAACAGTTTTTCTTTAAGCAATGATTCGATGCGAAAAGCAGGATTCCCAAGAGGATACGGCTAAATGGAATAACGTCCAAATCAATAGTTTCCACTTGAGTTCTCTATAAGTTACTAAAAGGGTAGCAATCTTCAGAATTAGAAGATTTAGTAGTTTGTAAGGAATGTCAAAATTATATTGAAAAAAGTTTTGCCGAAATTAGAAATCTTTGGGAATCTGCTTTTCGGCAAATTTACTGAAAATTATTAAAAATGTTGGCACAAAATTTGTTGATGCCAGTGTTTTTAGTTGAATTGAAAGCATGGCCAGTTTAGTAGACCTTATTAGTTTGGAGTACAGTAATGCACGTGAATTCTGCTGCACTAATTCTGTTACGTCACAGGGAAACTATAGTTGGACCCATTATTAGTATGAACTATCGAAAAGATATTATTGCAAACGTTGCGCATGTGTTTTCGGTTTGTTGTGGATTTACATTTACATTACTTACTTATATTGAAATGATCACACCGAATGAAAGAAACCTTAAGGTGGTGGAAAAATAGAGTCTTTCTAAGGGTTTTGCAACAATAATCCAATTAGACACAAGCATGTCTTTAATGCTACCCCAAAAATTGAACCGTGAGAATTAGTTTCTTCTTGCACATCATACGTTTAGAGAGCATCTACTAATATTAGAAGTAGAGACCACAACAAACGGATGGAATTCGCGACCATTCTTTTTTCTGTTTTCTATTCTATTCTATATATTACTATACTACTTACAACTTTTCCCAAATTGATTCATTTAAGGTTTGGCTCTGTTTTATTGATTGGTCTCGCATCGATCGGATAAAACAGTTGCCAAACCATCCCGAACAATCCCTGAACGTTTTTTCTCTTGGTTTTTGATCTTTCTTTATTAATTTTTTGGTTTGGTTTTTTGAGTTGAAGTTGCGAGTGCGATTTGAAAGAGAAGGCGCGAAATGACGCATGGCCACTGTTTGACGATAATTATTTTCGATTATTATTGATTCGCTTATATATATTTATACTATCGAGTTTTTTCGAAATTCTATCCACAGTCCACCTCACAGGAGCCAAAAGTTTCCTATTGGCCACCACGTTATTTACATCATTGTACACGAACCATGGGGTGGACGACACGTGTCATTACGAAGGCAAAGGTCTCGAACCTTTGGGGCCCACCTTGAAATGTGGCCCTCCGTTGGATGTTCTAAGGGCTCGTAACGAACGTGCCGTCCATTGCCAGAGACAAGAAACCTAACAATACAACGACGTCAGTAAGAAGGCAGTTTAATTTACTATTGATAAATACCAATGTTATTAATTGTTCAAATTGATTGTTTCTTCAAGTTTGGTTTTGTAAAGAATTTAAGATTCAAATTATCATTATTATCATTACTACTGATGTGATGTACATAAAATCGTTAATGTTCTTCGAATTAATAACTCTTGTTCTATATTCTATACATCCAATACTCAATTGTAGTCATATCAAGAATGTACAATAAACAATCTATTATGGTTATTACTATTTAGTATTAAGAATGTTATAGTTTTTAAGGGTTTTTCTTTTATTTTTATTTAAATTTTTTAATAGTTCTTGTAAGAATCTTAAATAACTTTTTTTTTGCTAAGAAGTTGACTGAAATGAAGCAAAATATTGAAAACAGTATTACATTATTAAAAAACATCAAAAAACTTATAACAATTGGCTTAAAATTGCAAAAAATAGCAAAAACAAAGGAAGAGCGCAAAATTTGAAATTTCAAAATGGCCGCTGGGGAATAATGGAAATTTTCTCGTTTAGTCAATAAATTCGCTAATTTATTTATTTATTTCGTCCGCTATCGACTAGCTTGGTAATTATTATCGCATAATTACGTACATGTTACATTTTTTAATAAGCGATCATTGTTGTCAACTTTTATTTTCAAGTTTATTTGTTTTTATTGCGTGATCATTGAAAAATTGAAAAATAAATTTTCAACTTGAATTAAAATGCCGGTTTTTGCAAAAGAAAGCACGCATGCTTGATCTGTGCAATCATCTTCATTTTTTTTCAGTCTGCAGTGCAATGTTTTTAGCTAAATTTAAACAAGGAGTTTCGGTTAACATTAAATCTCCCACAAATACTATTAATTACGTCCCGATAGAAGATAAGAAATTCGTACTGGGTTCAAAGTTCCGCATCTCCTCGTTTATTTCTCAGCATTTTAATGTTCCACTTGCTAACCTATAAGAGCAAATCATATCGATAAGAAGTGTTTCGTATCAAAAACAACGATTTCCCATGTAAATTTTGCACGATCCAAGTGCGTCAATGTTCAGAACAAGGATCAAAGTTAAAAATACATTTAAAGGTTTGTATTTTTTCTGTTCTTAAAACATTAAATTTTTGCTGTCTCAAAATGCATTGTATCGAATGTAAAAATTATGCTGTTTTAAGGTATAAGACATCCTTTAATACAAGAAAACACCAAAAGACATGTTTGCAATGAACCGCTCAATTTCAAGAAGGCTTTGGTGGTTTCAAAGCTATCTCGATATGACTTTGAAAGGTACAGGCACAGAGACCTAAATGAAGAACAGCTGAAGAAACTCATTAAAGACAGAGGCACTGACTATGAGAAAATGATGTATTACCATAATCTGCATAGGAACTTTGAGAAGAGGTTCCTGGACACCCTTAGAAAATATGATCTTGATGTGAAAGTTGTAACTAAGTAAGTTTAGCTTCATTACTTTCTTTTTGATGGGTGAAATCTAATGCAGTAGTTTCAGATTAGACTATAGCAAGAAATGGGTTGAGTGGGCTGACATTGTAATGCCCACAGGTGGAGATGGGACCTTTTTATTAGCAGCCAGTGGTATTTTAGATAACAAAAAAGTGGTTGTTGGATTCAACTCAGATCCAAATAGATCAGAGGGATGTTTGCTGTTGCCAAAGAAATTCAGTAGCAATATCAGTGAAGCAATTGAGAAACTACAAAGTGTATTTTTTGCAAAAGACATTTTGCTGTTTTTAGATTTTATTATGCTGATTTTAGGGACAATTCAAATGGTTGATGCGGAACAGGATACGAACAACGATTGTTGGACAAAAGGACAAACAGTTGAAACCGATGAACTTGTATACGGGTGAAGAGGAGTACTGTGTTTTTAAGGAATGCCACGAATCTGGCAAGACGCTGCCTTATTTAGCGTTAAATGAAGTCTTCATCGGCGAGACGTTGTCGGCTAGGGTTTCCAATTTGGGAATGTGGATCGATGGCTCTGAGCAGAGGACGAATTTGAAGTGTTCCGGCGTGTGCATTTGCACCGGGACCGGGTCGTCGTCTTGGAATTTAAGTATTAACCGTTTGCCCATTCAAAGTGTGGCAGAATTGCTCAGATTACTGGACCATGAACCCACTGAGGGAAAGGATAGTTTGGCCACAATACTAGCTAGGATTTATAATAACAATCTAATATTTTCTCCAGGTTAGTACTTCTTTTTCATAATTTTTAAAATCAATAATTACAAAATCACAATTAGCTTTTGAATTAACTTATTTTGATAGTTGATATTACAATTGCATGCTTTCAATTCTCAAAGAAACCATTCACCGACTTCATTAGTTTTATAAAAGCAAAGATTTTGCAATTCGTAATCGTAATATATAGGGTGGCCTTTTTTCAAACCGCATTTGGTAACTTGCATCCTGTATTGGCCCTTTTCTTAATCCTAACCGATCAAAACCAATCAGCACTTCCAAATTATTGATTATTATAATGACTAACGTTTGAACTATTATTTTATTATAATGCCTTCCTCAAAGAGTTAACATTTATCTTAGTTTAGCATCATTATGAATGCAGAATGCTTAAAATTCCATTCCTTTTTAATGGTTTAGGACACACAATGCATGGCTTTCCATCACTTTACATCTGCATTAAAAACTTAAATTAATTAAAAACAACAACAAAAAAACAAAGAAATTTTTAGATAATGACAAAATGTGTTACACAATAAGAGACTTGATATCGGCGGGTGTGTGGCCGCAACCGAAAGGCATAAAATCCAGGGGCTTCGCCGAGAAATTGAAAGTGAAATCGAAATGTGTCGATGCTTGTTTGGTAATCGATGGGAACGTCAGTTTCCCCTTTAATGACGGCTCCGTGGCAATCTTACGAATTCATCCCGTAGACGCTCTTCGCACCGTTACAATTGACTGAATTACGATGCATTTTACCCCTTAATTTTTTTATCAGATTAATTTATAAGTTCGATTTATACACACAATATCTCCTTAGGAACGACCAGAGCTAATTTTCTCATAAAACAATGTTAACTTCTTTTATTGTGATAATAAATAAAACTTATTTTAATAAGAAACCGCAAAATCTAATTACATAAAAAAAACAACAAAAAATAAATCTTTCACATTCTTTATTGGAAGTCCACCTTTTTGAAGAAATAGAGATGCATTTCAAATGCAAATTTGAAATTTTCTGTACATAAAATCTGAACAATTAACAGCAATAAACTCCTTTTTTTTAAGATTATTTAGACAAGTATCTAACAGTAACTTGCTTTTCCGCAAAATTTGTAACACTTTGAAACGACCGAACAAAACTACTTATAACAAATACATCCTTAACCGAATAATATGATTTTTCCTGGTTTATCTGGTTTACCTTCCACCTGACTAATGTATGAACAACTCGGGAAAATGTTGTTCATATACCGGAATCTTTTTCTTATCGTTATTGCCAGTGGCAGCATTATTACTGCGGTTTTCATCCGATATCGATTTGAATATTTCGTTAAGTTTATTTTGAAGCACTTCATGCTAAAAAGATATATTGTATTATCAAAATTCGAATTATATATTGAATTTGAAAAAAGTAACTATGCACCTTGGGCTGAGTCCTTTTAGTTAACTCTTTAAATGTTGCCGTTCTGAAGGCATTACTGATTTCTTCGCGTTTTTCATTCTCCGCCTCCTTTCGAACCTCGGGCGGCTCGCTCAAAATGTGCTTCATACTTTCAAACGTCAACTCTTCCTCGGGAACCTTCTACAAAAAAATATAGACATACAAAAAAAAAAAAAAAATTAAAAACCGTTCCTAAAAGTAACGAAATCTTACGGTTCGTATGGAATTTTTTGGGAAACTGCGGTACAGGGAACTGTAGGAAATCAAACTGGAGCCGGAACACGAGGGAGTGGATTTTTTAAGTTCTAAGAATGTTAAAAGGCCATCCCAGCTTTTGTGTTTGTCAATTCGAGGATCATGCAAATTGCTCTTCTATTCAGGAGGTGGTTATTTAAAGGTTTAAAGGTAATTGGAAAAAGGCAATTAGAAACACGTTAGAAAAAAAAAACAACAATAAAAGAACACATTACCCTTTGAAGTCCTGGTGAACTAGAAGCACTGTTCACTTCATTATTGGAAACAATCTCGACAACACTTCCGCGGGCTGTAGCTTCGACCCAGCTGTGCCTCTGAGAACCGGCAATAAGACCGGGTCCTCCAGCTCCGTAAGGCGACGTCGTTGTCAATCTTGAAGTCTCCAAACCGCCTGCTGCAGCCAACTCACAAACAGCCATCTAAAATGTCCACAAAAACTTAATTTATAAATTCTAAAGTTTGCAAATTTAAAAATCGAAACCTGATCAATTAGTAAATGAGGTGTTTTGTTTGCCAAAATTCCGGTCAAATAAGAATCCTTCAGCTCGGGCAAGATATAAGGAGCTTCTTTCATTCGAGCTTTTACTATTTTATTGCCGTATTCCAACAGCTGGGGCAAGGAGGCCACCGAAGAAACCAGTACCAGTAAGCTGATGACCACAGCATGCAAATTGTACTTACGCGCAGAGCTTAATGTTGCACTGTTCAATGCTAAACTTTGCAAACTGAAAGTATTTCCAATAAAAATTAGTTATTGCAAATATAAATCTGTTTTGTTTTACTTTTCCAAACTTTTTACGATTGTTAAATCTCATCATTTTCCCATTATACCAAAAACATTATGTTAAACTTACCCTAAGAGTAATTGAAGAATATCGATGACAGTTTCGGCACTGCTAAGTTCGACGCAAAGAAGAGCTACAGTCGTGTAAACCGCTTGTACATTCTCGGCAGTATTTGAGTCTAATTGCAGACTAGTGTAAAGAGCATCATAAATGATTGGACCGTGTTTGTTGATGAATATTAGATCAGGTCTTGAGGATTGCTCCAATGTTAAATCCAATTTTGCTACATTAACACTGCAAAAAATCAATTAAATAAATTTTTTAAATTAAAAAAACTGCAAAAGTTACGTGACTTTCGC
The DNA here is from genome assembly GCA_030556065.1 of Holobus sp. GC000080. NCBI lineage: Eukaryota > Metazoa > Arthropoda > Insecta > Coleoptera > Staphylinidae > Holobus > Holobus sp. GC000080. The sequence continues at coordinate 11,710 of JASKGO010006352.1, forward strand.
AAGTTTGTCAATGTTGTGATGTCTATCGATCAAAGTGTGCAGAATTTTCTGGACCAGAAGACGCATCTCCGGGTCCGGAGCTAGAGACATGCGGAGTAAAGGTTCCAAAAACGACATGGGGAATGTTGTGTTCAGATGAATCGTTTGATACTTGGTGCCCACTTTGAGTAAACTCTTCAGCAGAATACTCTGAAGCATATTGTCAGCAGGAGTGTGATTGTTAACCAGCGGATACGGTATTTTGCTCATGATAAACATCATTATCTCAATTTTTTGGTAGTCGGGCAAGTGATTCGCAAACTCTCCTAAAGCGTTAATTAATGCTTCCTGGTAGTGTCTCTCTTCCACTTGGCTAATGCCATGACGCACGGATTCCTTCAAATGACTCAGAAGAGAGTTTATGATTTCCAGTACGGAAGGGCCAACGCTTTCGCCGGCAGCTATGGCTATAATCTTCGACAGCACTTCGACGATGCTCGTGCGAATCTTTGGGGTGGCTTTTACGTTTTGATCCAAGTGCTGCATCATCATTTCCACTACGGTGTAGGAATATTGAGCCTGGAATTTGAAAATAAGTCTTGTTTTTTTTGTGGGGGAAATTTGTAAAAATTATTATCTTACTTGTATTGAGAATATTATTATCCTAAACGTATGAATTGCAAACTCGTTCGGGTGCCATAAGTTGTGATTATCGAAATGCCTGCAATAAAATTAATCAAATTGAAATTATTAAATGATTTGGGGCATTTTAGTAGGTCAGAGCTAGATTATCTTTAAATTATTCAATGCAATTTAATTTTTTATTCAAAATCGAATAAATATCGATTACGACTACAAAACTTCATAAAATTAGAATAAAGTTATTTACCTTAAAACAGGCTTTAAGACAGCCTTAATATGTCCAAACGATGCCCTACCCACTAACTCCCTCATGCACGTTTCAGCCAACATTGGAGGATCCAACAAGTCATCAGGAGCGGGTTCCACTTCAGACTGCTTGGTATGAAACCTCGAGTTCTGCATATTGAACAATAAACTGGGAACGATTTTGTCCATATGCACGGGCTCCCAAATATTTTCCACCAAATCGTCGCTGACGGTTTTCCGAACAACAGCTTGCAGTCCCTTAATGCCAGCCGTCCGAATTTTATCCCTGGTCTTGTCATTGGTATCATTGTTGTGGCACATTGAGGAGAATTTACTGACAAAGAAGTCATATCTTCTATGGTAAGATGGAGTATCTTCTTCAATATTTGCAAATTTCACAAACTGCAACAGAAATTCATTTAGACTCTGAATGCAAAAGCAGAGTACATCAGAAAACCAAAGCTTACAGATTGAGTTGCCAATATCTGAAGTTCAGGTTCTATTGATTCCAACAGTTTTTGCACCATTTTCAAAAAACTTTCAACAAAAAGATTAAGTTGTTGTGCATGACATGCAAGAAGCAACTGATCCATTGCCTCCATAGCAATAATAACAAATCTACAAACAGCGTTTTAGTGAAAATTGCTTCTGGTAATGGTTTAAAGATTAGTTTTATACCCATAACGTCTCCTGTAAATATCTCTGGCAGCTTTTTGATATAAATATTCACCAATTCTGTCCAATTTTTCAGGTGAACTCAATGAATAAAAGGTCAGCTTTTCCATGTTGGACTTGACGAGCCCATCCTGGGCGACCACGGGGAATATGTTGTCCACCAACCGCTTGTACCGTGGACGAAAGGCATTGCAACAACCACAACAGCCTGCAAAATCGAAAGGTAAGAAAGGTTATATTTTAAAAAAAGCAACTTTACCCATCATTTTCTACACAATTAATGCAAAGGACTTATAAATGCAAATGATTATTAACAAATGGGAAACATTGCACTAAGCAAACCAATAATTTGCTTAAAAAACTGAATTAATTAACATTTTTTATGAGTAACCTTTAGCCACAGAAAAGTGGGAACACAAACGTCAGAAGCAGATGTTTTTCGAATCGACAATTAAGCAACTAATTAATAACTATTAAGTTGTTAAGTAACAAGTAATTAAGCGCAAAGAAGTTGCTAATTTTGCAAATTTTTCCAAATTAGTATTTTTTTCGCGAAAACAAAATATAATCAAAACAACTAGCATTATTTGAATTGAGCAATAGATGGCACAACAATGTCGTATTTTAGAATTAATGGTATGAAAAAGCTATTCAGTGAGGTATGCATTTAATTAAAATATTAATTAATTAATTAAAAATACGTACAACCAGCATCGGTGCATTTTTGAACCGTCCGTTCGATGAGATCCGTGACGTCACTGGGTTCAAAACAACATTTAACAATCGACATTTTTTTTTTCTTTTTTCCTCTCTTCTTATCAATTGCTTTAATTTTTATAGCTATTTAAGAAATTTACGATATTTCAATTAGCTGAAAATGCTAAATTTAAAATCTTGGTTAGTATTTATTAAGTTACGGTAGGTAATTGTTTAATTAAATTAGAATGAATCAACACTTGAATTTAGAAGATTTTAAACACTATTGACAAGTACTTTCTTCGAAATAAGAAATTTCCGAACTATTCAACAGGGTTTCATTACATTTTGTTAAGTTTTTAGTTGTTGTTTTTCTGGAAAACCAAGGAATTTGCTAATTATCGAGACGCCCTAGTTCTGGCGTCGCTAGGTTACTACTGAAGCTCGCATCTAATGTGTGTGAGGGTCGGAAAAGCGCATGTTCCCAGTTTTCCTCATTGTTTTCCCACTGGAAATGCCATTACACGCTCGTCCAGGAATAGATATCGTGTGTCATGACGCGAATCCCATCCCATCCCATGATAGTGAAAGCGTACGGCGGTGCTTTCAACGGAATTTTCAATGCATTGTTTGATGTAAAGGGTAGTTTTCCACTCCTAGTTCATTCACTTCGACGCTTTTATTGAGATGCGTGAACGAAGGAAACGTCGTTTATCGATTCGTAGGGTTTATTACTGTGTAAAGTATATGCAACAATTTCGTGTGTTCTTGGGTCATTGAATCTTGCGATTTATTCGATCTAACCGATTAAAGATATTTTTAGAAAAGGAAATTTATTGATTAGTTTTAATTTTGGGGCGGTCAATGAATCCCAAAAAAGTAATAAAATATTAAATAACTACGAAAGTAATACAAAATTAAAAATAATGTAATTCAAACTTGCAAAAAAACTTTTTTTTCACAAAAAGTTTATCATAATTTATCATATAAAATCAAATAATATAATTTTAAACTACAAAAAAATCTTTTTGACCAAAAAGATGAATTATACTTAATCAAATAAAAGGGTCAAGTTGCATTTTATTGCCACCCTGTATATAAAAAAAAAATAACAAAGTAAAAAAGGCAAGAAAAATGTAATAAAATTGAATTTAAAATCAATCTTGTTTCTTGTATGAGTGTATAATATATGAATGGTACCCATAGAATAATCTGTATATGCAAGATGAAAACATTACAAAGAAATTTTCAAGTAAGCAAGTCCCTTAACCGATGAGCAAACAAAAAACATTAGGTGTTTCCAGTTGAATGCTTTCCATCGGGCTCGCAATAAATAAGAGTATAATCTAATATAAGACTCAAGCATTTCATAATTCATAAAGGCAGATGCGTTAATGAAGGAGCTTATACATTTCGCGATTACAATTTATATCGCTTCACAAAACAACACAGACTATCTTTCTCATGTAGAGACGTACAGGGTGTTTCTGCAAAGTAAATTCAATTCTATTTTGCTGCAGTAAAAATTGTTTCTTTAAGTTCTTTTTTTTTTTTTTAATAGAATTTATTGTAAATTATGATTTGCATTTCTGTTTTCATTTTGTCCTAAATTGTGCTATAAAAATGCATTTAGCTTCAATACATTTTATTGAAACTTATTAAAATTTATATGTAATTCAAAATGAAATTTCATTTCGTTGGTTAGAAGTCAGTTTCTTGGTTTTTCGGTCTCTTTTCACATATACACCACTAATTTTATTAGTTGCATTTCCCATATTTGATTCTTAACAGCTGTGATTTTGTTTTTTTGTTTTTTGCTCTTTTTTAAACAATTCATAACAAACTTTTAAAATTTGTTTTGAGATCCAATTAGTTCTTAAATATGAAATATAGTATTACTGGTATATTTTGTTTATTGTTTTTCTAAAATGCGAGTGACTCCTCTTTTTTATTTCAATAATTTAAAAATTGTTTTAAATTCTTTACTTTTTTTAAAACTCTTTTTCAACTAATTATTTATAACTCTTAAAATTTGCTTTGTTTTTTCAAGATATGGAATAATCAAAACTCTTCAAGTTTATTTGCCTTCACTAATCAATTTTTTTTTGAAGAATTGTATACAATAATTTGGGACATAAGGATTTATAAATTAAAAACGAAAAAAATAAAGATAATTATTTAATATTATATTCTACAGAAATATTATTTTTTTTTAATATTAACTTTTGAAAAAGTTTTATCACTACTAAAATCAATTATTTTTTTATAAATTGAAACCATTTTCCCGTAGTTTTAACTGAAACAGTAGTTTTAAACTGAAAAACAAAAATCTTAATAAAAGAAAAAAATTATGTTCTTAATTTGCAAAAAAATATTAAATCGGACTAGATTAAGGAATTTATTTCTTAGGCAGTAAAAGGGCTCAAATAGTCCTAATTTCTGCCGAATTGGTGACCTAGGTTAATTTTTATTTAAAATTTTGTTTCACTTTAATTTAATTTTGCCCAATTTTCCATTTTCAATTGAAGAAAAAAAAAAAACAATAATCTCAAAGTCCAATTTTTTGTGGTATTTTCAAAGAGTCACCGTTAATAGATATTACCCGGTATAAGAAAATAAGAGAATTAATTTTAATAAAAAATTGAATTACTCGTATAAATAAATAAAAAAAAATTGAGTACAAACAAAACTATTAAATAGATTCTTAATAATAAATCCAGGACTTTGTAAACATCCTGTGTAGATGCAATCTACTCTGTAGGTGCTGCTTTTATTAAAGAAGTCTCTTTTTATTCGATTTTCAATCGGTCTTCATCTATACCATTTATTTAGATAGATAGATAATACATGCACACACACAGGCACACACACACATACACACATGCACATGCAGATAAAAAGAAAGAAAGAGAGGCAAGTAGATGCATATAAAAGCAAAGTGCATAAATATAGTAAAAGAGGTAGCATACAGTATTCGGTTCTATTTACACTTGTTGGCCGCTGTGAAGACGTTGCAAAGCAAAGAGTTGCGTGCGTGCGTGCGTGCAAAATCATCGATTAATTTATTAATGGAATGGGCAAAGGCCGAGACCGCGCCGACCGTAATTAAAATTAATTCAATGATGGATAATGGTGCGGCCATCGCTGGTATGTACATCTGGAGCTGGACCTTCGTCTCGGGGCAGACGAAGAACTGCAGCCGCATCGGCATTGCGCGCAACCATTGTTATCCTTTGAGGGTCGCATCGCTCTTCTTCTCCTTTTGCACGATCAAATAAACCGAAGAAGAAGAAGAAGAAGAAGAAGAAGCTGAAGCTGCTGCAGATGAAGGAGACTAAGAAGACGAGAAGAAGAAGATGAAGAAGAAGAAGAAGAAGTAGTAGAAGGTGATCTTAATTATTATTTTATTAATGCGCACTTTTGCGCCGCGCGCTTTGCCTTCACTTAAAGTTGCGCCTTTCAATGAATTATTACATTGTTGTGTATGCGCTAGTGTTTTAAGTGCGAACGGAAGACATAAACAATTGTTCTTGCAACTTCGCCGGATTGTAATATTAATTAAACACTTTGCTTGCCGTTTTGCTTTTTTCCTCTTTTGCATTCTGTGTTTTATTGATTGCTTTTAAATTGGTTTACACTTTTCATATTCTTCTTTTTTCTTTTTGTTTTTGCTTTGGTAATGTTACTAAAATTAAATTTCATTTTATTGGAAGTGATTTTATTTTATTTAAAAATATTAAAATATATTAAATTAAATTAAATACTCGTATATTAAAAACATTCTGTTAAAATGGAAATTAATAATTTAATATTTGGGTGTTCAATTTTTCTACCCCTTTTGGGTAAATTCTACAATTATTACCTTTTTTCTATGTGAAATAGTTTTCCTGGAATAAATTATCAAAAAATCGACGGTTTTTAGTTTTATCGGGTTAATTCAACAAATAATCTTTTACAAAAATTCTTTTACTATTTAATGGAGCAATAGAAAATGTCAAAGAAATTCTAATGAAAACTTTATTCGGTTCAAAAAACTAAAAATTCTTGAAAAAATCATCAGTCCAATCTGAAGGATCTCACTGAAGAAATGAAAAATTGCGATAACTTTAAAAAAATTAATTATTTTCAAAAAAATATTTTAGTTTCAATTAAACAATTTAGTAGAGTAATGGGAAATATCAATGAAATTTTAAAGAAAAAATTATTTGCTTCAGAAAAAAATAAAATCTTTAAAAAGATCATCAGTCCAATCTGTAGGATCTCACTGAAGAAATGAAAAATTTCGATAACTTTTTTAAATTTAATTATTTTCAAAAAATTCTTTTAGATTCTACTAAACAATTTAATAGAACAATGGGAAAGATAAAAGAAATTTCAAAGAAAAAATTATTAGCTTCAGAAAAAAATAAAATCTTGAAAAAATCATCAGTCCAATCTGAAGGATCTCATTGAAACAATAAAAAATTGCGATAACTTTTTAAAATCTAATTATTTTCAAAAAAATCTTTTAGTTTCTATTAAACAATTTAATGGAGCAATGGGAAATATCAAAGAAATTTTAAAGAAAAAAATATTAGCTTCAGAAAAAAAAAAAATCTTTAATATATCATGATTTTTGTAAAAGAATTTAAGTTGAGCGTTAAATTCTGCCCATTTTGGTCCATTAAAACAAATTTAAAATCTCTATTCTTAGAACTATAGAAGTAACCCATAAATGGATTGAAAAAACCCTGTAAATATCCTTTATTTTAAGCATTTGTTTATTTACTACATTATAGTAGAATGGGGATGGTAATACATTGAAATAAAACATATATTTTGGAACGAAAGGAAAAAAAAGTAATAATTTCTTTTTTATTTATAAAAGCTTGACAAATTTGTCAGCAATAAATCAAAATGTCCGTTAATGTAATACTGGTGCTGCGTTGTACAAGTTCTAGAAGCGGTTGTTCCGTTATTCCTGTTTGTCATCGCTTTTGGTGGTTTTGCTAAATTCAGCCACAACCTCCAGATTCCCTATAAGGTTTGGCGCAGGTATGATTCACCGTATCCTTTCCAGAGTTGTGCAATAAACCACTTTTTATCCATCACGTGAAATTTGTTTATTTCTTTTTCATTTTTGAGCCATAAAACGCTGGCAAATAACAATTAAGCAGTTTTATTTCGCGCCGATATACAAAATTAGAAGACAATTTCAAACAGTCAATCAAATTTAACCATTTAACCACTTAAAAATACAGAAATATTTCATGTACAGAAATAGATATCGCTTAACATAATGTAATTAACGAAGAAATTATAGCTAGATTACCATGTCAAGGATTTCCGGCGCCATATAAAAATTATTTATTTTCTTAAATAGTATAAGTCTTTGGATACGTTTGCAACGTATAATATTTAATAAGAAGTAATTGGATTAAAGCGATTAGAAGAAATTAGCGATTGTCGCTGATTGAATGGGCTGCAGTTAATAACTCAATCGAAAGTGCTGGTTCGACTTCCCTATTTGGTTACGGCTCGATTTCTGATACGTCAGTTCGCATTAGTTCTCCTCAAAACACCCAAACGAGACGTTATTTGTATTTGTCTTTTACATTTTGCTCGCTGTTTTCTTATACTACTAGTAACTGCTAAGTAGATCTGGAGTAATAATAATAATAATAAGAACATTGCTACTTTATTTATAATTTCGAGAGGGAAAGTGATACATTATTAGTATAGTGATTATTATGCAATTCGAGGTACATGAATTGCACGTAATTTCAGGTGATTTTATTATACGCTTGCATTATTATTTATTGTTGCTTTCGGTAATTTATTATTTGTTTTATTATTACACTTTTACAATTTCTTCAATTACTTTTTGTGGATTTTATAACCAATGGGGTATTTTCAAGATTCAAAAAATCGTTTTTTTTTTAATTAATACTTTAGTAACAAGAATAAATATAGGAAAATTGAAGAACTATTTTTAAGAAGTCAAATAGTTTGTTCTAAAAACAAAAAAAAAGCAGAAAATTTGAATTTTTAAAAGTACTCGAGAACGTGACTTTACAAGACGTTTTCTCGGGAATTCAAATTATTAAATTAAAAAAAAAATTCATTTCGAAAACTAAAAGCTTAAATTTTGTTTGGATTTAACTTTGTTGCTCCTTGCAGGTACCTTTATTTACTTTATTAATTAAAAAATTCGCCAACAACCCTATTAGAAGAAAAAAAAGTTTTCGCAATTAATTGTTTGAGTCGTTTTTTAAAATTTTAAATAATTTTAATTGCTGATTTTTGTTACAAATTTTTAAAAATTATTTATTCATGAACTGAAAAATTAAACTTAATTTATTTGACATAATAAGATTAACAATTAAGTTGAATTAAAATTAGATATTTTTAAAATTTTATACATTTTGGAAATTTTAAATTGTATTTTATTTAAAAAAAAAGATCATATTTTCTATTCAGGATGTGACATAAATCACATAAATTAATGATTGTTTTCACTAAATGTGTAGGGTGCGTCTTGAAAAGGTTTAATTTTTAAGTAAAAAAACAAAAAGTGACGGATAAAACTAATGATCATAAGTTACAAAGTGTTTTAGTCTTTAATATGAAATCCTTTGAACATAAAGATAGGATAATTTGCTGTAATATTTAGAATAACATTACGAATAAGTAACTATTTATTCAATGGGAATGTATTACCTACATTAGCAACCAAATGATTTTTCTCCTCTCTCCAAACATATTAAACGTAGATGGAATATCGTATAGAAAACATTGGAAGAAAATTGATATTTCAATATCGCTATTTCTGACATTTGGCTTGATTGGAAACCGGGGAAATTGCGTACGAGCATTAAAGGCAAATAAATAATAAATTCGCCGATCGAAAAAACAATAATCGCAAATTATCGCCGCTTATATCTATTGCGAAACTTTCACCGATTATTTGAATTGCTCAGGGGAAAAATGTACCATTGCTCATTGCTCATTGCCCATTGCCCTCTTATACAGATTTTATATCTTTCATCCACATAATAACAATTTCAACTATATAAATGAAAGAAATAATGTTAATGATACGCTGCAAATATACAGGGTATTCTGTTTAAAATAGTATTGCATCTTTTATAATAATGGAGATAAAGATTCGTTAACCGGTTTGGGTTTAGAAAAATGAATATTGTCGATTTTTTTTTATTGGAAAAAAAGTAATTTTTCAATAAATAGTTTTAAATGGAATTTACATATTTCTTTTTTTTTCTAAATTCAATTTTTAATCGATTGTAAATCATCAATATTAATTAACAAAGTTTATCCTTGGAGTAGTAATTTATAATAGACACCCCATATTTTAGCAAAAAAATAATAAATTCAATCGCATTTTCTATTTGAAATGTCGGCCACTTCCAGTTATTTTTTGCAAAATTTCGGTCTCAGGAAAAAATTGTACCTTACTCATTTTCCAAGATTAATTAAAATTAAATAATTACTTTGGAATTTGTTGTTAATTACTGAGAAGTGTATTTATAGATTTAATTAACTTATAACGAAAATTAATCTTATAAGTTGTACTGGGTACTTTTAATACTTTCTTTAAAAAAATTTAAAAATAAATGCATTTTTTATCTCAAGAATTATAAGTGATCTACGTAAATAGTAACAAATTATTTAGTTTCTATTTAAAAGATATCTGTCTGAGACAACAGTAACTTTTTTCTTATTTTAAGAGTAAATTCGAGTAGTTTTCATCGAGTTGATTTTTCTGCTCTTAACTTAATCAAAATTTTCATTTCACTAAAAAGATATCAATGAAATATCAATTTAAAGTTTGAATAAAACATTCTGTTTATCTAGAACAGAAGAAATTTTCAATTTAAATAGAACGCCAAGCAAACCGTCGAATAATCTAGTAGAAATGTATAAAGAGAAAAAAAAAAGGCAGAAAAGAAAATAAGAAATAATTTCGCCTGAACGAGCGTAATTAGGTAATCGATGCGAATGATTTATCGGGCACATAGTAAAGACCGATCGAGCCACAACCCATATTATAATATAAATCATGGGACTACTTAAGCAATTGATCATCGGCGGTGGCCAGATAAAAACCAGATCAAAAGTATAAATATTATAATGGTCAATACATATACGAGTAGAGGCCGTCGTATTCTCTCTATTGCACCACAATTGGCAATCACCAATCGGCCAATTGCCTATCACTACAGTACCTACTCGTATACTATGCACAACTGTGTGTAGGTATTATTCCACTCAATGCAAATTTATCCTATGCATGTTTTTCGCTATGCAAAATCCGCCGATCCATCAATTTCACTTCCATCCGCATTTATGCGCACGTATAATTATCTAAAATTACAATCAATATTTCTGATATGTGACAAATCGTCCCATTAGCATTTTCAATAGGTACCTGAAAGGAAAACGCGATTCGCAACTTATAAATCCTTCTTCTTATTTTCGCACATGCTGTAGTGTAGATGTTGGTACACACAAGTGGCAAGTGCACACCACACGTAAATGTAACTACAAAGTTGCATTGCATGATGTGATGCTGCTGATGCTGCTATAGAGAAAAACGCAACGTTCCATCGGGTGCAGATCGTTTTGCCAGCAAAAAGCGCAAATATCTTTTTCCTATTCATTATGTTTTTCATAAATGCTGTTTTTTTTTGGTTTGGTTTTTGAATTACTGTATAGCTTAAATTGCATGATATAAATTGCAAATAGTTGCAAAGATGGTTGAAAGATGAATATTTAATTTTTTTTAAGTTTTTTTTTTATATTTAAGAAATGTATAAAAAAATTGCTTTTTTGATCCCAAAATTAAATTACTTTTTTTTTGTGAAATGAGGAATTATAACATTTAAATGGTACATTTTTTTATTATAACTTATTATGCTGTATGAAAATTAAAATAAAATATCAATCGTATTTTTTTTTTTGGTTTTGCGGAGATAATTTTTAAGTGCACAACTGCCATTGTGTAAATTTAGAAAGTGCAGCATATAAGTAAATTTTTATTAAAAGTCACCTCTTCGATTTTTTTAATTTTCACTCTTATTTTATAGAGAATATTATTCTTTACCAAAATTAAGATTAAAATTTTATTTATGTCCTTTTGGTTTTCTGGAAATAATTTTTAAGTGCACGGTGTCCATTTCTACAGTATGTGAAATGCGAATTCAACAAATCAGTCAATTTTTAATTTAAAATTTTATTTTATTGGACATATTGTTCTTCATCAAAATTAAGAATAAAAGTTCATTTTTATCGTTTTCGTTTTTGGGAAATAAGTTTTAAGTGCACCGCGTCCAATTCAGCAGTATTTGAATAGGGAGTGCAACTTTTAATAAATTAATTTTTATGAGCTGTCTCTCTTTTGATTTCTTCATTTTTCACGCTCATTTAAAAAAATATATTATTATTTAACAAAATAAAAAATTAAAATTTTATTTATGTCTTTTTTGCTTTCCAAAAATAATTTTTAATTAAATTTCAATAGTATTTCAAAAGCGAGTGCAACAAATAAGTCAATTTTTATCAAATATCACCCTTTTGATTTTTTAATTTTCACTCTTATCTTATAGCACATATTATTCTTTTTCAAAATCAAGAATAAAAGTTCATTTTTATCTTTTTTGTTTCCGGAAAATTAGTTTTTTTTTGTGCGCGGTGTCCATTTCTGTAGTATATGAAATGAAAATTCAACAAATAAGGAAATAAGTCATTTTTAACTAATGTCACCTTTTTAATTTTTACTCTCATTATATAGAGAATATTATTTTTTATCAAAATCGAAAATTAAATTTTATTTATATCTTTTTTGTTTTCCGGAAATAATTTTTAAGTGAACCGTGTCCTTTCCATGGGGTTTGAATAGGGAGTGCAACATACAAATCAATTTTTAAAATGTCACCCTTTTGATTTTTTAATTTTTCCCTTCATAATGTTAAGAATAATATTCTTTAACAAAATCCACAAATAAATTCTTTTTATATCATTTTTTTAAATTTCCGGAAATCATTTTTAACTGATCGATGTCCATTTTTAAGGCGAGTGCAATATGTAAATCAAATTTTCTCAAAAGTGAATAATAAGATTTTAAAATTTCTAGCATTTATTTATAGGCATATTATCAGTAATTAAAATCGGTAGCAAAATTTGTTCCATGATTTTTCGGTTTCTCGGAAATAATTTTTAAATACTCGGCATCTATTCCAATGGTGCTTGGTTAAAATATTATTTAATTGTTTAATTAGTCGATGCAAAACTGGCAAAAGCAAACTTTGAAACCAATAAATAGATAATTTAGTGTTTTTTTGTTTGTTTAAGACCTATGAATTAAATAAAATCTCTCTCATGAAGTTTTGGAATTCTTTAAGTATAAAAATTTGCATAAACATTAAACAAACACAACAAAAAAAAAAAAAAAGCAAATGAAAGAACATATTTGAAATTTATGAAATAGTTAATTACTTAGACTCTTAGAGGTACATTAGCAGCATCGATGTGTAAATGAGCGCATATTTTATGAGCGCGATGCGAATTAAGCGACGTACGTGTCTTTCAGCTTGTTCTTATTGTGGGGTCTACTCTAGCATAACCATTTAAATCATTTGAATCCCGATCAAATATAATTCATGTGCACCTTATGAATATTCATCATGCATTATTATTATTGTTGTTTATTAGGCATTTGCCTTTATTATTCATATTTATTATTGCAGCAGCAATGATAACGAATGATTTATGAATATGCCTTCTCTCGTCTTGCTACTTGCCATCGATAATATTCTATAGCGGAATTTATGGTGTTTGATGGCTTCCCTAAACACTATACATGTTCCTGACCGTTCCTATGCACTTCTGCAATCCTCCTGCATCTTCTCTGCGGATGCATCCGATGCACATTCGATGCATTGCCCACAACTCTTGTGCGCGCTTTTATAGCGTAACGGTTTCGTTATTATATTGACATTATTTATGGTATTAGTGTTTTAAAAATTGCAAGTAATTTAATTAAGTTACATGTGCTGTCCGTTTTAATGTTAATGACATTTAATAACAAGATAGGTCTATTACTGCTCTACAGTTTCAAATAGGCTTTTCGTTTTTCAGACTCCTCTATAATGGACATTATTATTTAATTAAAGGTTAAATTACTATATTGGCCATTAGGGAATTTCGCAGTAAATACGCTGTGCGCCTTTATAGGTGCCACTTTATTGGTATTTGCACCATTGTTATTGTTTATATTATTATTATTGTCGATTGGAATTGCTTGGAAATGCCATTGCGATATGGATTTTATTTGTTTGTTAATTTCATTAATTCTGCGCTTCTTACAAAGGCAATTTATTACTTTATTAATTCATTTTTAAAATGTCCAATACATCTGCAATACTTCTGCAATGAAAAACTTAATTAAAATTAGAAATAATTTTAACATCATCAAAAGAGTTTTAGTCAACATTCAGTTGTCTGAAAGTTCCATCGACACCAAAACCGTTCAGATCATCGAAATCTTCCGAAATTGCTAAGCTTTCGGGAATATCTCCAATGACCATATTTTCCTGCTCCGAGTACCATTCTTTCAAACCACCAAGGATTTTCATCCAATTTTCAAACTGTTCGCTTGTTTCTAAAGCAGTTCCGCCCATATCTTTAGGTATTAGGAAATCAGGCAAATGTTCTTTCAAACATTCTTGGTTGCTATCCACAATCACCTAAATGTTATTTTTCTTTTGTTAAAACTGTTTCTGACCTGTTTAGTTAATGCCTTACCCTGCTTCGAATCTTTTCTTTGAAGAACATCTTCACTATTGATATGGTGCTTTCGAAGAATTTTGGTGTGTTGACTACCAACACTTTGGTTACTCTGGCTGGATAGAATTTTTGCCAGGTTGCTGATTTTTTCAAATAGGGATTGAGCATTTTAGCTGCCATACCAGTGGACATCACGTTTGCATTAAATACAAAGATGCATCCAGCTCTGGGACTTGACATTACATTATCTAAATGTGCTACAAAATTGGAAATAATTTAATTTCGATAAATTAATCAAAATATGTTTTGAATAAAGTCCAGAAAGTCAAGAAGAAGTGAACTTACATAACATCCACATCACTTTGTGAATGACTTCTGTATCGAAGTACTCCAAATTAGTTGTTCGGCAACCTGTAAATATTGCCGCGTCTCCATCTGCAGTCAAACTTGTTGCTGGAAAGAAATACCTAAAATTTTGCGCTGTAAATTTAAGAAATCTGAAAATATCCTTATTTATTTACATATTTTGTAGGGTCTTCTTTTCTTGTTCGTTAAATACGTAAAACTTGAAGAATTCGGGGCACTTCTTCTTGTAAACAAAATGTACTTGAATTTTTTCCTTCGCCCTTTCAATATTTCCTTTGGTAAATCTCAAGTAGACTCTAAGCATATTTTTTTCTGAAATTTTATCCTTTAAAAGTTTCGCTGGAAGAAATGATAATAAGTAATGAACCGTAATTTTTTGGGATGAAGGGATGCTGGTCCATCCATTCTTCTAATAATGTTATTGACTGCTCGAAACGGTCGCTGTCGATGTCTAATCGTTCCCTGACTCTTTTCAGTTGACTTTCGGTTGCTGGTCTAAGTAACGTGTGAACACCGTACACAGCCATGACAAAAAAACGGTTGAAGTATCAAAGAGAGTAACAAGCGGTAACAGCTAGAATTTATACTCGTTCTGCCTTTTTATTTAAAATACAAATATTTGACAAATCGTTTCAATTATTTCAAATGTTCATTTTTTGCTGCGTGTAAAATTTAACAAGCAATTTTATACATAATTGGATACGAATAGCGTGCACGCTGCATGCACCATGAAAAAAGTTACAACTTGGACTGCTGTTTCAGCATTTCCCGTAGCTGTCTCCTTAAAATTTTTCCACTTGGTATTTTCGGAATTGCCGATACGAAGCGAACGCCTCCGCGAAGTTGCTTGGCATTTGAAACTTGTCCTGAAAACAAACATTTTCAAAATTTTTGAATCGATTAAATCTATCAAAATTTTTCAGTTTAGACATCAGTCGTTTTGCGTAACATTGCGTTATCTTTTTAACGAAGTTATAGAATTTTCGTAATACTATCATGTTTAATTTTTCGAATAGTACTTCGAGTGGAATACCTTTAACAAAATCAATAACTTCGAATTCGGTCAATTGAACGTTAGGTTTCTTGACGACGAAAGCTAATGGCAATTCGCCTGCCAGTTCATCGGGTAGTCCCACGACGGCCGCATCATTAATCTTGGAATGCGTTAATAGAATGGCCTCCAATTCGGCCGGCGGCACTTGGAAACCCTTGTACTTAATAAGTTCCTTCAATCTATCAACGATGCGAATGTATCCATCGTGGTCGTAATAACCCATGTCGCCGGTCAGCAGCCAATTATCGTCGGTGAAGGAGGCTCTGCTGGCTTCTGGGTTACCGTAATAGCCTTTCATCACGCACGGACTCTTCACGCAAATCTCACCCACTTCATTCGGACCCAAGGTGCGACCGCTCTCGGGATCTCTAATTTTTATCTCGCAACCTGGGTCCACCATACCCACGGTCCCATCCCTGGGCACCGAATTGTTCGGATTCGAAATCACACTGAAGGTTGTTTCGGTCATTCCGTATCCTTGGTATACTAAAAGTCCATTTAATCTGCAAATTGCAAATATTTTATGAAAATCAATCAATTCCACATTAGGATTTTGAAAATAGATCTTCCAAATTTGAAGTACCTTTTGGAAACAGCTTCTCCAAGTTCTTTGGAACAGGAAGCACCACCCAGGATTACTTTGGTAACAGAAGACAAATCGTATTTGTCCACTAACGGACTTTTTGCTAGGAGGACCATCAAAGGCGGTACCAATGTTAGAAAGCTTACTTTGTAATCTTGGATTGCTTGGTAGAACTGGTTCTCTTCAAATTTGGGCAAAAATTTCACAGTGTAACCCATCAAAATGCAGCCTAGTGATACATTTAAACCGTAGCTATGGTAAAACGGTAGAAAAGTTAAAAAGTTCTTCATTTCCGTTAAAACATGTCGTGTATCCCTATAATTTTAACATTTAAAAATGTTTAGAAATTTTTAAATTTAACATTTTTTATGATTAGAAACCTGAATATGTTGTGAAAAGCATTCAAGTTGTAATGCGTTATCATTACAGCTTTTGGTAAACCTGTGGTACCTGATGAAAACAGCAGTTGGGCGACTTGTTCTTTTACATTTACTTTTACGGCTTGAAAGTTCCGAATGTTTTGGTTTCCCTTGATGAAACCGTTTAGGTTTTTCATAGTCCATATTTGCTGTATGAAACTTAAGTTTTCCGACAGTCTGATTTTTTTAACAGTGTCGTAAATGCTTGCAGAGCAAAAAACAAATGTTGGTTTAACTACGCTGAATGCATGAATTATTTCACCTGGAAACAACAAATTAATTTACTATTTTAATATACAGGGTATTATATTAGTCAATAAATTTTAATGATTTTATTATGCAAGGCAGTTTAAGTGAATAATAAAATATGTTGTCCCACCACCCCCCACCACCAATTAAAATTCTTTTTTTCTTTCAAAAATAAAAATCTCTTTTAATCAGTTATGCATTGCTAAATGCGCTACTCAAAAAGGTTTCTGACATTTATTGAATGGCAATTTGTTTTCTTTTTATGCAGTTAACAATGTAAAAAATAAAAGATAAATAAATCAGTCAGTTAAAATTGTTTAATAAGATCTTGACCATAAAAAAGAAATTTCTAAAAACATTAATTTGAACCATCAAAAAATCCCTCTTTTTTTACAAAATAAAAAAAATATACCCTGTATAAAAAAATATTTAAATAATGTGTTTAAAGGTTGCCGCAAAATGACACAGTTTTATTTTTAAACACAAAATAAAGCAATAAATCTTTTCCATAATTAAATAATTATAATTGAACTGCAATACTACAAAAAAATGAAAGTTATACTTACGTTTAGTATAAGCAGGATTAATTGTAGCGACCGGCGAACCCAAATAGAGTCCAGCCAAAAGCGGTATGAAAAAATCGCATCGGTTTTCGCTGCAAATTCCGATGACTTTTCCGGCAAATCCTAGTTTCTTCAAATTAATGGCAACTTTGCACGACTTCTCCAGCAGTTCTTGGTAACTGAGCCTTTCACCACTCGAAACGTCAATCTGAAACTCAACTAGATTAGCGCAATTAACACGATTTTCTCATTAGCACTCACAATTGCCGGCTGCGAACTGTTTCGGTTGCGTTTTAGGCTCTCCAGGAGATTGAAGCCGGTCGAATCCAACGAAATCGTTCCCCTTTGCGGCGGTCCTCTTAGGATCAAAGATTTGTTGTCCATTTCCAAACGATTTCCAACGATTTACAATGACCGACTAAAACTAAAAGAGACAACTTTTGACTTGTTTATTTCTTCGATCGTTAAGAATGCTTGCTCTTTGGCCTTGGTGTGATTAAAACGTCACAGCAAATTATCTATTAAAATGGAAACTTTGAACTCGCTTCTAATTATGTGGACTGGAGTCTTTTTGCGGTTAGATTTATTAGATGCTATTTTTGTTTATGTTTTCATTAAAAAAATACTCTTTAATAATTCATAATAATTCATTTAAATTTTTTATTGTTATTTTTTTCTACAACAAAAGTAGGAAAAAGTTGATATTTGAATAATGAAAATTTTTTACAGGAATTTAAATGACTTATTATTAGCATTATTTGTTAATGTTTCATTAGCAAAAAATATTCCAAGTAAATAATTGGAATCGTTAGTTTCCTTATTTATTAATTATTAGTTGCTTATTAAAATACCTACATTAAATAAGAGAATAAAGACATTAAAAAAAAAAGTATTTTCTTTTATAAAATTTATTGCTGTTTAATTATCTAATTACAAATAGAAAAAGAAAAGTTTCTTAAACGTAAAGCAGAATGGAATATGGAAATGCAAATAAGCGCAGCTTGATTTGAGTGGAATTTCGTATGCAACTTCAGTGTCCCGATGCAAATCCCGCAGATCCCGCAGATCGTCCAGATGTAGATTAAAGACGATTACAGGAAATATCTTTATGTAACCACATTTATCTTAACATTTAAAGAAATTACATTTACTCCTTACAGCGCAATATGTTAGTTCTCGAGCTGAAAGACGTCGCGGGATGAAATTACATCGCTTTCCACAAGGTGACTCCGAGGAGAATAATTAATTCAAACTTGGAAATTGTTCGTTTTCGACTCGTTTATTTTTCGCTGCTCTTTGCGCCTTTGCCTCTCTCTCTCTCTCTCTCTCTCTCTCTCTCTTTCTTTCTCTATGGAACATTCAATTTTACATTTACAAATGCCTGCACTTTTTTTCCTGAAATATCGCCGCTTTCCTTGACACTCCAAACGGTTAATTTTTTTAATAAAATGTTTCCACAGAAAGAGGTGTAGTGCTTTAAAAAAAGGTAAATACGTAATATGAATGAACTGTAATTAATTAACTTAAAACAGCTTTTATTTAAGCATTCAACCCAAAATAGATAATAATTATAGAGTAGAGAATCCTGTCGGAGCGTGGAAATTAAATTTCGGAAAAAAACGTAATCCGAGTTGAGGGGAATAATATGTTTATGTAAACGTGTAGGTACAGTATCTGCGATTACATTTTATATTATAATTACACGTACCGAGTAAATATGAATAATTACCAGTAATAACTTGCAATTTGCTAATAAACTAAGACGCAACGAAAATGGCGATTTTTATGGCTGTTTATGTTGTTTCATCAACATCGCTATAAAATTAAAATTTTCAAAGCACATTACAGATCGATATAACATATAATTTTGCAATTATTTTACACTTCCAATTGAATTTCATTAGTGTAATGATGCTATTATAACATTCCTCTTATTCTTCCACTTTAATTGCTCAATAAACTTCTCTATATCCATTCGAACGAACAACTAAACAGAAATTCGTCATTCTATCTCATGGAAAAAGATTGTATTTAAAAAAACTGAAAAATTATTTATTTTTTGTCTCGAATAGCAAGAATGACATGGATTTTTTTGCAAATTATTAAAATAGCATTTAAAAATATCTCTTAGGAATTTTTCCTATGATAAAAAGTTCTTGAATTAAATTACGAAAAAAAAATCGAATGTTTTCTATTTTTTCGGGATAATTTTCGAGACACAAATATGATTTTTGTAATAGTTGTATAAGTTGGGCGGAAAATTCTGACCATTTTACCTATTTATCCGAATTTTTATCTTTATAACTGTAGTAGTTTAGTTAAGTTGTGAAAATGGTCGGCCTGTATACCGGGTGATACCAATTTTGGGACTGCCTTTGCCATTTTTTAATTTATCAACCGATTTTTCTAAAAATTGGGTCACTTATATAAGACATTATTTCTGATTTATTGATTTCAGTTATTCTTTTTTGTACTTCCGGTTTCACTGGAAATGGCCCTAAGTTTTTATTTTTAATTGGCACCTACCTCTTTTATTCACTTTTTTTGGATTTTAGGGATAATTCTGAGTTCAAAAATGGGCATTTCGTTAATTTTTACCTAGGATGAAGTTTAAAAATTGAATTTTGGAGCATTTCAAAACGTAAAAATTAATGAAATTCCCATTTTTCTAGGTTTGAAACGCTCCAAAATTCAATTTTTTAACTTCATCCTAACTAAAAATTAACGAAATGCCCATTTTTGAACTCAGAATTATCCCTAGAATCCAAAAAGTATTTAAAAATTGAATTTTTGAGCATTTCAAAACATAAAAATTAATGAAATGCCCATTTTTCAAGGTTTGAAACGCTCCAAAATTCAATTTTTCAATTTCATCCTAGCTAAAAATTAACGATATATTCATTTTTAAACTCAGAATTATTTCTAAAATAAAAAAAAGATAGTTGCTTCTTAAAAATCAAAACTTGGGGTAATGAAAAACAAATTCGAATTAGAAGAAAAAGAGGAATTAGAATTAGAGTACCAATTTCTAGAAAAAATCGGTTTTGAATAAAAAAATGGAAGCGATGACTGTAAAATCGTCATTGAAAAAAAAGCCAAAAGAAAAGCGAATAAAATTTTAACAAAAAAATAAAAGCAAAAGCAAAGGTTAGAAAAAAAAACTGGGCAAATATTTCCCAGACATTTAAATCAACCTTAATGAATCGATTCATTAGCAATGTGTGAAACGACTAAATGCAACGACTTTTTCGAAAAAGTTTGTCGTATCGCGTAGGAGAACCAGTAGAAACTAACCTGATATGAAGTGCGCAAAATATGTGGTCGCATTATTATGTACTAGTATACATATAGTATAGATATAATGTATGAGAACCAATGCAATGTCTTTTATTTATTTATTTATGTCTCTTTTCTTACATATACTATATATGTAGAGTATTAAATGTGTGTGCAAATATGTGAGAAGCGTCTAGCCGAAGAGACCAGAAAGTGAGTGCTTAATTAAGGTTTTATTGGGACCGCAATAAACAATTTAATAGCTCCGAAATTTGTTTACCCCGTCGAATTCACAAATGCAACCAACCGCTCCATAAAAGCGATCGTTACTTGCAGAATCCTACGGCACTGAAGACGAATCCGTCTTTGTTTCCTCTTTCGTTATTTCGTTCAATTTTTTTTTTGCGTTTTTTGCCGTTCTTCATATTCTCAAGCTTATTTCGATCAGATAAAATTGAGATGCTTTTGTATCTACGATATGTCTAATAAAAGTTTCTGCGAATTTTGTTTTTAACTTTGAAACTTTTGTAATTATCTGGTCCGAATGATGTTGATGCGGCACAGACATTATTCGGATGTGCAGTGGTAGGGTTCATAAAAAAGGAAAGACGAGTTGTAAAGACCCACATAGGATGCAAATTGCAAGTTGGGTCCTCTTCGGTGGGATGCAAGTGCCGTTGCACTTTTTAATATCTTCATTTATTTAATGCCTTTATTTATAGGTCATTTACATTCCCCGAGTATTTCAAATAACTAAACTGATGATTATATATTATTTATTTATTTTCTGTATTTGAAATTCAGCTAATACAGATTTTATAGTTATTGTTTTTTAATTTTTAATTTAATTTAATAATCTGTTGTGGGTGGTTTTAATGATCGCTTTAATATAAATTTAAGTGAAAGTTTCATTTTTCGGAAATAATTTCAAATTAATGTCATTTTTAATTGAACCGGAAGTTGCAAAAACTTCTTTTTTTTTAGGTGAGAAACCAATTTATATTTTTATTTTTTAGTTTTAAAAAGAAAAGATATTTTAGAACGAGTTTTGTTTTTTCTTTTTTATATTATTGTCCGGTTGTTTGCGAAAAAAAAAATATGTGAAAAAAGTCCTATATTATTCATTTTTGAAGATAATTTAAAAAATTTTCATGTTAAATATTCTTGAAATTCATTTTCCGAGTTTGATAAGAATTTTACAAAGTATTAAAATTCAAACATATTTTTTTAAAATATTTTAACGTCACCAATAAAAAAAAAAATAAACCTGACTATTTACGAAAGTTAAAAAAAGTTAAAAGACAACAAAATTTAATGCTTCATAAATAATTTGGAAAATATTAATAATAAACATAGCAAATATTTATATTTCTTGTAGATATTTTAATGCCACATCTGATTAAGAAAGTGGATAGTTCCTTATTTGATAAACAAAAAGTTGTTTCGATTAATTATAAAATTTATTTTTTAGATTTTTCTAGAATACCAAATTTTCCATTTTTTTTTTGGTTAAATTATTTTTAAATTTAAAAATAATCGAGTAATTACTTGAAAAAATAATATTCGAAAATAATTTTTCAATTATTGCTTTCGGAATAAAACTGATGAAATTATTTAAGAATTTATTTTTTATTTTTTTTTTATATAAAAAAAGCAAAAATAGCCGAAAATGGAGGATTTAAAAACTTCCTGTAGTATATAGAATTAACATCTAACAAAAGTTTAAAATTTTCTAATGTAGAAAACGAGAATTAAAAAAAATATTTTTATTTTCTTCAAACTGGTGCTTCACTATATCTTTAAAAATACTTTATTTGCAATTAAAACTTGAAAAGATGTTTTTTTTTTAAGATGCAAGTATAGGAAACTCGATGAAACTACCAATTCTTCAAGTCAGATTTAACTCATAGCGATACCTCAGTTATAAAAAAAAAAAAAAATAGCTATAGCATTCGACGCGAAATTAGTTTGGATTTTTTTCAAATTGATCAAATAGTATTTCAGAAAAGAAGTGTTCAAACTTATTTAGCCCCTATAAAAGCTTAAAAATTAGTTTAAACTCTGTTTTTCTAAAAAAAAAAAACATATTATAATTGGACAAATGGTTTAAATACTTTTTTTCTGGAATACCATTTGACCAATTTCAATATTATTATTTCAGAAAACAGTTTTTAAATTATTTTTTTAAATGATTTGCTTGCGAGGAAAAGCTAAAAATCCGAAATCAGATTTCTTGCTGCAAAAACCTTGTAAATCATTGATTTTTACTATTAATAAGAATTCAAACCTGAAACAATTAATTTTAATTAACATTTAAAAACAGTTAATAATGTTAATAATTATCATTTACAATTTATAGGGTTGTTCAACTTCAACGTTAAAACCGTACAGTATATCAGTAATTCAAATGCATTGCCTCATTGTAAATACTCTCATTGAAACGTTGAAAGACCGATAGTTAATGATACATTAAACGCATATAAATTATTGCATTTTAATGAACGCTGATCTCCTTTAGTGCAAATATAATAATGAGTGCAGTAATTTAATAATACAATTCGCATGAGTCTATATTTACACTCAATCATGAGTGTAATTACACAAGGCTATTTCATTAATAATAATTATATTGTTATTGTTACATTTATTTCTATACTCGTATAGAAAAAGCTTTGCGTTTATTTCATTTACAAGAATACCTAGAACTTTAATAATAAGAAAAATCGAAAGAGACAGTATTAAGTAAAATTGCAATTGAGCAAGCGATGTAGAAACAAGACATATTAATAAAACAATCACATAAAAGCATTAACGACAACTATAAAAAGGCTTTTTGTAATTCCACTCAGAAATCCCTAAATCAAATCTCTTGTGTGTAGATATTTATTAGCGCTGCGGTAATTTATTGTTTTATTAAATTTTATTATCATTTTATGCAGTTGCCGTCGATGTAGCCTATATGAAAACTATAAAAAAAATGTATTCATCTCGGTCCATAAATTAAGATATAAAAACGCGAAAGGCAATTAAAGGCTTACGAAATAATTTTTTTTAGGACCAATTTATTGTCTGCTCGCTTCTAATCAACGCATAAAAATCCATCCGTTGCCCCACTGTTTGATTGAGTTAATTATCCACGCAATAATCCTCTTCGTGTGGCTCTTTTAGTCTATCCCATAGCGATATTTATTATTTATTTCTGTTTTTGTTTGTGTTGCTTTTGCCAGTACCTATTTGTATTGCTATATGTCGGTATACAGGGTGATTAATTGAATATGTCCTTTGAAACATTTTTTATTTCTAAACTAGTTTGAAATTTAATTAATTAATTTATCCATGAGAAGAGTTGTGGATTTTTTTTTCAATTTTATCAATTTTATTATTTCAAATTAAATATTTTATTTTTTAAATTTGCCTTAAAATAAATATAATTTTGATTCCATCTTTATTTTTATATCTTAATAACTATTTGAGATTTTAATTTTTTGTTGTCAAAATTTAAATTTACATCTTTAATTTTTAATTTAATGAACCAATATTAATAATTTTGGCTCAAATTCTTGTGACATAGGGCTGAAATTAAATTTGGTAAATTTAGAAATAAATATTTACTAGAATTAAAAAAAAAATGTTTTAAATTATAATTTAAAAGTAGCGTCAACTTCATTTTTTCAAATAGAATGGTTTATTTTTTATTACTCCAATCACCATTATTTCAATCAAAAAATGTAAAAGTTGTTGGCAAGTTCTACACTTAAATTTAATAGTTTTCAAACAATTTAATTAATATTTTCTATGAAAAAAATTGGCGGATACTGAAATTGGAAATGCACTGCACACTGTTTCTGTATTTCAGCTCCAAAGGACTAAGTATTTTTTTGAGAAAAAAAAACAAATGTTTGAAAACTTTTTGGGTCAAATATTGGGCTTGGTTACAACTTTAATTATATTTTTTGGCCTCAAAGGATAAGCAAAATAAAAAATGTGCCATTCCATTCGAAAGAATTTAATTTTCACCACTTATAAATTCAAAATTTTAATAAATCATTTTAATTACTATAAAATATTACTTTGTGATTTTAATAATTTTAATAGATTTCAGTACTATTGCTCTACAAGCTGGGCAAAAATTGTAAAAATTAGTTTGTTTTGTTGAAAGTTACGACCTTAGAAGGATGTCACAAAAATTTTCCATTTTTCAATTTCAATCTTGAAATGTTAATACATTAAAAAAATGAAAATGATACCAAAATTATGTTTATTTTAAGCTCTATTTTAAAATAAAACAAAAAATAAACGATCATTGAAAAAAAAAAAAAAAACTTTTAACAGACGGGTTTAATCAATCACCCTGTATGAGGTATAAAGTTTGCTTATATCGAAGGCCTATGGGGAGTTTTATAAAGTCTTCGAGAGCCGCATTCGAATGCATATTATTTAGATTCGATTTACCGGTTGTCAGATCGAAGGACGCATTACGGTTGCGTTTATTTGTGAATAATTATAAATTATCTTTGCGAGCGGCGAGACAATTCTTTAATTGTGAGCGCACAAAGAGCGCGCCATGTAAAGTGCAAACATAAGGAATATGAAACACGACAGACCTCCCAGAGGATGATTCTTCGTCTTCTTCGGCTATTGCTGCTGCTGATGCTGCTGCTGCTCTGGTTGATGTTACTTGCGAATTCTTTTTCTACATACTACACAATATCTGTATTTTATTTGCTTCTTTCCTTGATTATATAACTGTTGGATTTTTCCAATTAATTCCATGTTACGATTGTTATTTGCTTTTTTAATTGTATTTTTAAATTAAAAGTACTGTTTTGTTATTTCAGATTAATAATTGATTTAATGTAATATTTTAAATTGAAACAAACATTATTTTTATAATTGGAAACTGGAATTATAAAATCTACAGGGTGGCAAGAAGTTCAAATGCAAATTTTTGCTTTTTTCTTATTGGAAACAAAGTTTTTAATTTTTATTACAAAATTATTATTTTCACATTTTTCCCTGTATTTTTATGAAAAACAGAAAAACATTAATGAATTTTATTGCTAGTAGTGCTTTAAATCAACAAGAAGAATAGAGTTTCCAAATTATCAAATTATTATTGTTCTTCGAAATTTGCCACACTTTGCGCTACAAATTATTTGATTTATTAGACTATTCATGAATAGTTTTTCGTAGAAAATTGCGGAGTTAAAATTTTGCAACAAAATATGTTATTTATACACCATTCATTAACTTTACAGTGCAATAAAAAGAAAATGTGGAATTACTAATTTCCCTTTATGATTGCAACTTGTAATTACCAATGTTGGATTATTGTAAAATCAGTAAATGCTTAAAATTGAATTTTCGTTGTTCATGTTATGGTTTCTTCGTTAATAGTTGAAATTAATAGTTGAAAGTAGAATAAATGAAGAAAAAAAAAAAAACAAAAAGAAATGGTTGCTTTTAGTGCTTGTTTGTTTATTTGATTTTTTATTTTTCGCTTTTGTAAATAGCTGTTGCTTCGTTTACTTTCAATGGTTGATTTTCATTCACTTTCTTAATTAGAGTGACATTGATTTAGATTCGTTGGGCACTTTGCGGAATGCGATGAATGCATTCACTTCTTTACCACTGCTTCTTTCATACCTTCAATGCTCTTTCATTACTTACCCATAGATTATTTGTACCAACAATGAATCTGTTTTTATTATTTTTGCCATTTTTATGTTTCTCATACTTTTTGATTTCAAAGTATTTTAATCAATTAGGGCTGACGGTTTGGAAAACGGGAATAGATTTTACATTTTTTGTTGGTCCAAGATTTGTTGTAATTTTTTTTTTTGATTTTTTAATATATTGTCTCTAATTGTGGTCACTTCCGGTTATACTGGAGGTAGACAACAATTTTTCTTTTATCAATAGTTTTAAATTTTAAAAAGAACAACCGAATTTTCTGTTCTCCCATAAAATAATTATTAAAAATTAACTTTACAATTGCTTTGTCTACCGTTTTAGTTTGTAATTAGCTTTTTCAATTTATAGACTATGGCCCAGATCGGAATGGCACAATAAAGTTCAAGCGCAGTAAATTCGATTATTCACGAATTCCTTAAGAAATAATAGAAATAATTGATATTAAAACAATTGAAATAGCTTTCAACTTATTGTTTCTTTTAATTAAAATAAAGAATAATTATTGAAAATTTTGAAAAAAATATTACCTGTATTCGTTAATTAAGAAAATAATAATTAAATTAATTAAACAATTAAAATTCATTAAAATTAGTAGAAGTTGGAGGATACTTTTAAAAATGAAGTAAAAAAAGGTCCTCCGAGTTCTGTTTTGAATTATTTTTATTATTTATTATATAGAAATGTTAACTAAATTTCTTCATTATTTTTGTGATATAAAATATAAATTATTAAGATTTGCCACTAAAAATACAATTTTGTAATTCATCATTATAATCCATTATAATCAATAAACAAGAAAAAAAAAGTAATGCCGCTAAGAAGACAGAAAACAAAACAAAAAACAGCAAAAAGTAAAAAAAAAAAAAACTAGGGTAGCAGTAACGCTAATAATAAGCATCGAGAGCAACAAATTGAAGTGGAGATGTAAAAGTGGTCGCCATTAAAGAAATTTCGCAATTTACGAACGGGCGCTACAGAAATAAATGTGTCTGGTCTGAAAATTAAATTGGCTTCTACTTTATATAAGCAATAAAAAACATAATCTTATAGTGGTCGGGCTTGCACTTATGACCAGTGTGTGTATGTGTTGCAGCTATACAATACTTATTGGTCATTCAGAGTGCGGTACTCTTCTTCTGAGCTGTATGTATAAATGCTGGCTGGCTGCTGCTCTTCTGCAGCATGCAGCATCTAGCAGCCTCTTCCACTTCTGACTGCAGCGACGATGCAGTCAGTGCTTTTGCCTTTGTGCCTGCCTGCTTGCCTGCCTTGCCCAATATATATCCGAAACGTAGCAACCATCAGTATACCATCATTCGAACCATTCACGCATATTATTATAATGCAACCGGTACGTACGCATTATAATCGAGACCTTATAAAGATATTAAACTATCACGTAAACAAGTTGTTTTAATGTGGCGGCCAGCAGCCAGCAGCCAGCAACGGCAACCCTTTAGTCGACAATATAAGAATTGCCGTTCTTTTTGACTTTGTTTCTTAAGACACTTTTTTTTGTGTGCTGTTGTTTATTTCTTTATTTAGCTGTACGCAATTGTCATTGCCGTTGATAATGGAACAATTAAGTGCTAATGAGTTTATGCATTTAAATTTGCATTGCTTTTATGTTTTTATTTTTTTGGTTTTGATTTGAAATTGAAGTTTATAGTCATTTCTTAATAATGGAAAACAATTGGAAAAAATCAAAACCAAAAGAGTTTTATGCAGTTTAAAAAAATATTTAATTCTGAAAAAGTTAAAAAAAAAGTACTGAAAATATTTCCAGGGATGTGTTGAAAAAAAAATTTTTTTTAAGGAAGTTTAATCTAGAAGTCTAGAAATGAACCTATAATTCACAAAACTTTCAATAACTTTCGAACTAATTTAGAAATTTGGAAAATTTTGGTCTAAATTTAAAGATAATTTAATTTGTTATTTAAATAATACTTATGAATAATTTTTGAGTTTTTTTTTTAAACAAATAAATGAAGTTTAAAAATAAAATGCTTTGTATAAAATCAGAAATATTTAAAAACTAAATGTAAATGCAAAATAATTAAAGGGAATTTTATTAGGAATAATTTATTAAAAAAATTATTAAAATCGGTGTATTAGTTTTAATTTTATTAATAAATTTGTTAAAGTATTTTTTGAATCCGAACGTTCCATTTAAAATACATGGAGTACTGCGTTAGTCAAACGCGAAAGATAAGTCAAGCGACAAATTCGCAAAATATAAAAACTGTTTAACTAATTTACACATTGCAACAATTTTGGCATCATTTTAAAGACAAATTACCCAACTAACTAAATAAATTGAAATAATATTATATTTTGCTCTTATTATATTATTTAAACAAAATTAAA
>JASKGO010006353.1:0-18865 GCA_030556065.1 Holobus sp. GC000080
ATTGATCCCACTTTAAATTTTTTTAAATCTTGTAAACCATAAGCTAGATTATGCGCAATACATGTTTTTACTATGTATAATTCAAGCTTTTTATTAGTTTATCTACTAACACTATTATTATCATGGAGAAAGCTCGTTTACATTTTTCATTAAATTGAAATTAAAATGAAATTTTGATTTTTTATGGTTTCCCACAAGATTTTAATTTAATATTATGCGGTATTATGCTTCAGAGACCTTTTTTGTTTTGTTTTTTCGGAGGAAAATTTGAATTAATCACCGAAAAACAGGAAAAATTACTTTGCCAACCAAATAATTTATTCATTTTTTTCATTATTAGCTTAATTTATATGTCATGATTTTCTTTTTTTTAATATACCGGGTGGCCCAGGTTTTAGGGCCACCCCTGGCATTTTTTTGTTTACCACCCGATTTTAACAAAAATTAGTATACTTATATAAGACGATATTTCCGATTTATTGGCATAAATTTCAATTTTGCATCACTTCCGGTTTCACCGGAAATGACCCCAACTTTTGATTTTTAAATAGCAACCCACACTTTTTTTCACTTTTTTGGATTCTAGGGACAATTCTGAGACAATTGAAACCGATTCATGGCCACCTAGGATGAAATTTAAAAATTGGATTTTTAAGCACTTCCAAAATTAAAAATTAACAAAACGCATATTTTTGAACTCAGAATTGTCCCTAGAATCCAAAAAAGTGAAAATCAAAAGTTGGGGTCATTTCCGGTGAAACCGGAAGTGATGCAAAATTGAAATTTATACCAATAAATCGGAACTAGCGTCTTATGTAAGACGTAACAATTTTTGTTGAAATCGGATGGTAAACAAAAAAATGCCAGGGGTGGCCCTAAAACCTGGGCCACCCGGTATATGTATGAGTTTTTATTATGTTTGGTTATTTTTTGGTTATTCTTTTTCTTTAAAAATTATTAATATTTTTTTATATTTACAAAAAAAAATCGTTAATTTCATTATAATTAGAATTATTAGGAAAATTTTAATTAGTTTAACTTTATTAAATATTACAAACTTAAAACTCACAGCTAATATACTAATGGAAAATGGAAACACAGGGTGCTTCATTATTATTATTAAGCCTAAGTAGAATTGTGTCTAAACTACTAAATTTGTTTTTCATGATAGATTTAAATTTATTTCCAATTATACGATGTGGTCCGATTCAAAAATATTCAGGGTGCCCCATTTTGCGTTACATTTTTTGGCTATCTTTGTTAAGAGTGGATATTAGAGATTCGGTTAAATAGACAAAGTTTTGCAAAAATATATGCTTAACATATTCCCGTTTACCAAAATGGAATATTTGACCTGGTTCCCGAGTTATCCCGAAAAAAATATAATTCGACGATTTCTTTCGTAATTTATTGCAAGGCATCTATTTAACATAGAAAAAAAAAAGTAATAAATATTCTGATTGCTGAAATTGAAAAAAAAAAATTTCTGGGAAAAGAAATAGTAGGATTTGAATTTTATTATAAATAATAATAAATTAAATTAAGTAATGAATTGTAATCATAAAAAATATGAAAATTTTAAAATAAATCAATTATTAAATCGATTTGTTTCCACTAAGTAATTTCTTTGCACAAAACTTCATCCCTGGCAATTTTTATCTCAGGTAGCCATGTGGGACGTCATTTTCAATAGAGATGTCTCATTAGAAATATCACAGCCACCCCGATTTAACCGAATTTCTATCTCCCCTCTTAATAACGATAGCCATGCAAATGGGACACCCTGTATATCTATTTTTTATGAATTACTATTTAATATGTTTTCATTAAAGGGCCTACCAAAAAAAATCATATTATTAGACAAATAAATGGGGAAATTGTATAATTTCATAATTAATTTATATTACCCATTGGCTATTTAATAATTAATAAACATTTTTGGCTCATTTTTCAAAATTGTACAGGAACATCGAATTTTATTAGAAGTAAAATAACTTTTCTTTTTCGCAAAAAAGAATCTGAATAGTTTTGAAACGGATCATCCTGTACAATAGAAAACAATTTTCGATTGTAGTCTTCATTAAAATCTGTGAAATAATAAATTGAAATATTTATATTGGCAGACCCTTTATAACTTTTAATTAATAACAATAAAATTAATTTAATTTAATTTATGTTATCACAAGTTGTTAAATTGTCCATATATTTTTTTGTTAAACAAAAAAAATAGTTTAAAGTCTCAATAATTTAAGTGTAAAATGTATTTTAGTTTTCTTTTTGTTCGAAACTGATTGAATAAATAACATAAAACAAAAAAATAACGCAAGCCATTAACATATTTTACTCCGTCTTCGAAACAACAATAAATTTAAAAACGGCGACCATAAAAAAGCTCCGGCAAACACATACATTTTGCCGTCGCGCAAATTTGCATTTTAAGCCGCAGCAAGTAAACGTACGTATGTAAACGAGACGGAACATGTTAAGCAATTTTTTCTGCCAATGCTAAAACTGAGCTCATATAGACACAATAATAGGTGTAATTAATCAAAATAGGGATTGTGAGCGGAGGTATTGTTCGTACTGGTACTGGTAGTACATCATAGATCTATTTTAATGACGCTCGTACCTCTTCGATGCGCCCTAAACCCGTCTTCGTTGGAGCAATGGGCCAAATCACCGCCGCCGTCGCCGCCTCCAATGCCGCCACCGTTGCTTCTCCTCACGGACTGATTGACGACCACCGACGTATCCCTGGTCGTATTCTTGCAATAGAAACTAGTCATTTCGTAGTGCGAAGGATTTCCACTTCGGCCGCTTGATGAGCAGCAGTCGATCGCCCTTTTGAATTCCTTCCGGAATTTCCCTGCGAATAAGGCCACAAAAAATTTTACCGCTCAGTTCATCGAGCTTGATTTGCATCAGCACGAATCTCTAATCTAATTGATCAATGTGGTGAAGCGCGAAAATTAGAGAATTCGCTCAAAAAAAAGTGCAAATTTTGTATGTTTTTACGCCTGGAGAAAAAGCGAAAAATTAGGGATTTTTACAGCAAGTTTATTTTTTTTTGTGCTTTAAAAAGAGCTAAACTTTATATAAAATAATACATAAACCATAAAAAAGGAAAATAAAAGAATATGTTTTCCGTATTCCAGAAAATGTATTCCAAGTTGGCAACTTTATTAAGACTTGTAGTTTATAGGGAAGTTAAGAATGGCGAAACGGAATGGCAACGGAGCGAGTCAGAAAGAGAGATTGCTTGTAAAAATGCTGTGTTAACCACAATAAGTGAAGCCGAGAAAGACAAAGCTTTGAGAGGTGAACGGGCTACATTCCACAATTGAGTCCCTTTTGCGAATGACGCGGCTTCCCGTTTTGTGTTCTGTCTGTGTCTGCTGCAGAAAATAGTGTACTTGTCAAGCAGTACTATTATTACGACAGAACATATTCAAATTAATTATAATTAAGAATGAATGTTTTGTGGTTTCAATTATGTCTTAAAATTCATAATATCATCACCATAAGGGTTGAAAGTTTCTTAGAAGTAGTTTGTTTTGAGGTCTTCCATAAAAAAATCGATGAATAAAAATTTCATTTTCTTTCTTACAAAAAACTACATTTATTGAGTAATAAAATTAGGAATTTGAAAATTTCACTATTAATAATACCAGTAAATTATGATGTCATTTAAAGTAATAAAGTGTTCGCCAATTTATAGTGTACTCAGAAATGCTGCTATCATTAAATTATTATAATTTAAGCGAACTTAAAGTTTAAGTGCCATTTACGTCAAGTCTTGCAAATAAGTAGTATGTAGTTACGTGGCATCGATTTTTCCCCGGTAAACTTATCGCAATACTTTTCGTAATATAGCACTATCATACTATTAACAAGCCATTTTCGTTTTATACGTTTACAAAAGCAATAATTTCGGATTCATTGAGATAAATTTCATTTTTTGTCATTTTTTATTATACCGGAATTGACCTGTTTTATATTTTTTTTTTTTATAAATTCTGAAATATGTTGATGTAGAAATTCCCGTATCACCACAAATAATGGTAATCATTTAAAATACTGATATAAAGAAGTCTCAATTTTATGCGTTACTGATTAATTTTAAGTCAATTTTTGCCATTCGTGGCTATTATGCTTCATGTACTTAATAATAACATTTTATTGAAGAACAATAAGTCACTTTAATTAAGATTGTTGCAATTTTTTCGTCAGTTAATATTACTTAACATTATTATGATTATTATTATTATAAAAAAAATAAGAACCTTAAAAAAACAGCATGATTTATTATTTCAATAAAAAAATATATATTTCCTCGGCCCCAAGTTGTGGTAAACATTTCCTAAAAAATTTTTGATTGGCGAAGAAAAATAAATTTATCGGGTTTTTATCATTCCAACTTGAGAAACAATGCTAATTCTAATATTTAAGAAATTGTCTGTTCCTAAAACTAATTTTAACAGTTTTTATCATAATTAGTTAAAAATGAAAAAAAAAACATAAAATCTAAATAACACCTGCTGAGAAAAAAATATGGAAGTTACAATAAATCAAAAGAAACTGACTTGTGATCGGCGCAACGAAATTTTGAAGTTCTTATTTTAGCTTAAAATTGGGAAAAATTGAGTCGCAATGCTCGAAACTGCAACAAAATTCTAACTTTTTCATTGTAAATTTTGCATTTGTAAAATATAATTATAAACGTCATGAAATTTGGATCAAAATTTTAAAATATGTAGAAATTAAGAAAAGTTTAAAAAAATTTATTGAAATAATATGTATTTGTATACCATAATTTAGGAAAGTGACAGTAACATTTATTTAAAAATTAGAATAAATAAACGGTAATTTTATAAATTTGTTTTTATTTAAGTTTTCACTTTACCAAAATATAATACAAATTAAAAAAAAAAACAAAGTAGAAACAATAAAAGACCGTTTATAATGAAATACCAAACTGTTTCTCTTGACAACAAAGTTAACGAAATAAAAGTTTCCGGTGAAACAAGCAAAACTTTTTTGTTTCTTCAGTATAAGAAAGTATTGTATTAAATCCTAATATAAACCAATGGGTTATTATAACTTCTAAAAGTATTTTTGTTGGTTACATAAAAAAATAATTTCAAATATTAAAATTACTTACTATTTTTCAGTTGAATAAAAATGATTAAAAAAAATTAATCCGAATTTACAAAAAAAATGTACATTTTTGTATTTACAAACTCAGCAATGGTTATTTATATTTTCGCTTCATCATAAAAGAATAATTTTGTTTGCCAACCAGTGCTAGCTTAAATCCCAAAAGGACAATTCCACAGTCCAACGCCAATAATTTTCACAGTTGTATACGAAAATCAAGTATTCAAAGCAACAACGTTATTAATTCTTATCTTCAGCATAGCTTTCTTCAGTAAACACCCTTCACAAAACTACAGGCATTACACGAAACTCATAATTCATATTGATTATCTCATCAAAAAACAAATTACAATAGCCATTTGAATGATAAAGTGTCGTTGTTTCTGATAAAACGAAAGCAACGGACGAAAGTTTTTTAATTAATAAAAAAGTTGTTTTTATCCTTTTTACGACTTTTTATATTATATCCTGAAGCTGATGTCACCTTAAGCGGCATTGATTTATAGAATGCAAAAATGCCAAACTTTTCAACTTAAAGTTAAATTCGAAATTTGTAAAATTAAAAAGTTTTAATTGATAAAAATAACAGCAATTATTAAAACATAATGCAATAATGACTTTCAACGGAGGTAACATATTATCGAGGGCTGCGAATGTAAACATCATCAGCAATGTCATACAAAGGGGAGAATTAGAAATTAATTAATGAATAATCACAGCAGCAAGACCTTTACAAAATGCTTAGCTCTATAGGCGGTTTAATTAGGCAAACACAGTGGAAAATTATTATTAATGGCTAAATTTTCACGGAATATCGATGCCGGAATACCGTTGGTCAAGTTGATTTGCATCATGTATGAACGGAGATGTGAAGGCGCCGGGCCACGAATTACTCTTGGGAATTACTTCAGCAATAACAACTAAAGCTCCATTCGAGCAATTTCCTTATGCACTAGGTAATTAGTTTTCGGGTTGTTGCCCCTTATATTTAAGGTAAAAACAAAACATTTAAAAAAATGCCGACACGAATTTTTTTAAACTCAAGGTAATAAAACCAAAGAAAATGTTAAACCAAAATTTATTACTACATCTAGAAAATTAAATCTTTTTTATTTTAACATAATAAATGGTAAGTAAATTGTTTTTAATGCTTGTTGATTTATTTCTTTGTACCATAAAATGCTACTTACCACTCATAAAATTGTAAATGACGGGATTAACTGCACTGTTGGCGTAGCAAAGCCAATGGGAAATCAATGCGAATGCTCTGTTGGTATCGGTGTTTTTTAATCCGATTGTAAGTCTGAAACAAATATCATATTAACTTTAGTTATTTATTATTAATAATGACAATTATAATTGGTTGATTTAGTTTTTTTGTTGGTATGTTATTATTATCTTGAAATAAGTAAAATAAAAAAGGTCCATTCGATTCCTAATTTAGAAATTTCTTTCTGTACGTCAATACAAAAACTTATTATATTGGATGATTAATGAGTATTTGACCATCAATGGTTCTTGATGAACGGCTCCCCAATGATTATTCTTTCAATGGACTTTTTTACAACAAAAAGTGTTAATTAATATATTTTTTTGAATGTTTTTACTTTTACATTTAATTAAATTTAAACTAACATATTTTAAATATTAAATAAATATTAAAAATGAAAATTCCTCTGTAACTGTTTAGTTTTTTGATATATTAATGATATACAAATAAATTTGTGGAATTTTAACATTATTTAATAATACTGTGCTACTAAAATATAAAAATTTATTCACTTATTATTTTATATATAAAAATTCCCACAAAATTAATCTATTCATAAATAATAAAAATGAAACTAGTTACTGAAAGGCAAAAAAGGGTGACCACGAAAAAAGATTACCTCTTATATTTCTTTATTTACCAACCAATATTTTTAGAAGAAATGTTTGTTGAAACTCGTACAACCCAAAATGTGTTAATTGAGATATGAGAATTAGATATATTTTTGGATTCATTGACATAAATTACAATTTTGTACTATTTTCGTTTTAATCGAAATTGATATTAAATAACTTTTAATTTCAAAATGTAATCCAAAGTTATTTTATTATTTTTTATTCTCAAAGACACTTACGTATTCTGCTTTTTTTTTATCAGAACAATAATCTTGTGTAAAATAACACTCGCAAACAATGTTTTTGTCACATGAACTTTGTAATGATTATTTTCATTGTTGGCCCACCTTCATTAAAAAAAAATTGGTTTTGTTCCAGTCACGTTCATTCTTTTGTTTTTACAACTATAGGGCCATTTTCTCAGCCCTTTTATGGAAAATTTCTACAGTTTTAAGTATAAAGATTCTGTAAATGTGACCAAAATTGGCAGAATTTTACGCCCAACTTATACTCGTTTAAAAAAATAGGATGTATCTTCCGATTCCAGAAATATCCAGAAAAAATCGATGATTATTTTTTATTCTAAGAAAATGATTTGTCATAGAATAAATCTTGATAATTAATTTCAAGAAAACTATTTGAAATAAAAACAAAGTAATAATGGTTTCCAATAGATATTTTATAATATCTACTAATTAATTAATCAAAATAATTTATCAAATTTTGATTTGATGTGCCTGATTTTTGAGCAAAAACAACTTATAATTTCATTTAAACGGTAAATACGAGATAGTGTGATATCAATGATATCTGATGTGACAATCTTTTTTCCTTGATATATTATTGCTTGATGGCCTCTGTATATTCAAAATTTGATATAAGTTGTCGTGTGACAAAAAATGTTAAAATTTTGTTAACTAGTGTAATTTATTAAACAGAAATTATGGGACTTTATAAAATAAATTAATTCGATCAATAATTTGAATTGGCAATATTAGTTGAATTTAAAAAGCCATAATTATATTTGATCAATTGCTCATTATTTATTTATTTATTATATATTGAACTAATGCGAAATACGCCTATGATATAATTATATCAATAAATTAAACGATTAATCAGGTTAAATTAGCATAAACCAGCAATTAAAATAAATACAAATATGAGTAATTTGAACAAACACTCGCAGCAAACAAATTGTCAATGTTTTAGAGCCATTATTTGAGCGGCCACTTCGCATAAAAGTCTCCCCTTAACAATTAAAGCAATGGAATTTTCAGACTTAATGCGCTCACTCACCTCAGCAAGGAAAGCAGATGCACGGGGAAATAGCAGAATGCAAACATAAGGACGACAGCCACCAACATTTTAGCCGCTTTTATCCGGGACCTAAGCTGAATCTCGATGTTCGTATTCATGGAAAATTGACTCTGCCGCCCTGCGCCGCCTCCTGCAGACAAAACTCCATTAGTCTTTGCGCGAAATCCCGCTTTGGAAAATTCAAATTTTCAACCCCGCACACCCCTTAAGAGAACTTAAAGCCGAACAATATTTGACCCGCCGTTTATGCGTCGTATCATTCATTAATATAAAAACGCAAATTGCGGCGAGCGATAAAAAATGATCGGCATTGAGTGAATCGAAAGATGGAGTGATTGATGATGCATTTAACTCACCAAGAGTGTGATGGCTAATGTTGCCCGATTTCCATAAAACCCGTGTGATTTGGTGATATGTGACGGTCATGAATGCCAGGGGCACCAAGTAGAGAAGAAACATTTTCAGTACCGTCCACGAAGTGTCCGTGTCGAGTGACCAGGTGGGCTCGCACTGCGTGAAGTATATCGTATCGATGTTTAATGTATTTGGCTTGGTCGTATACACGACCAACTCGGGGATATCTGAAATTCAAGTGAGCAATCTGTGATTCCAAGTGCAACACAATCAGACATTAAATTTATATATTGTGATTGATCACGAGCGGTGCAGTAGCTACATACAAAGTTTCATTTTTTGTTTGCTGCTTTTTTTATACATTGTGATTTATGTTTCTTTCATAGCATATTTTTTACTCTGAGAAAGCATTAAGCTAAGTAAAAATTATGGCCAATGAATAGAAGCTTGCTAGATGATTACTCTAAATCTTAGCTGAAATGAAAATGCATTTGTAAAGAAAATGTGATAATTTTAAAATGTATTTTTTTAGTTTTGTTTCTAAAAATCGACATTAATGGATCAACTCGGACAAGTGCAAGTTATTTAGAGATTCTCATTTGAAAGCCAATGAAGAAATTTTATAAATTCATTTTGCGTTTAATAATGAATAAAAAAATGAAGACCGGTAATTCGCTATATTTTTAAATTTGTGGGTAAAAATTATTTAAACATGTAAAAAGTTGTTTAAAATGAGACAAGTTTTAAAATCTGGCCAATTTCCGATCTTTACTTTTATATTTATTCTTTAAAGCAAAATTTTTATTAAAAATTGGTTCATTAGTTGAGAACCCTAAAAAAAGTAACGAATTTTGCATTAGAAACACAATCCCCCGCGTATATAGAGATAAAATTTCACTGGTTTTCCTCACGAACACATCCTTACCGATCGTTATTAATTTTAAATAATGTCTCAAGTCAATGAAAATGATCCTTGAATTTGCTAAAAGAGTATTTTTGTCATATTAATTTAAATTTTTCTATCAGTGATGGAAAACAAAACCAGAATATACATTTATAGATCATTTTACTTCATATTTCATTAAACATACAGAGGCATTTTAAAATTAACCTTAAAAATAAGTTTTCCAGAATGTTTCAATTTAATAAATATGGCATAAATGGATTTATTGAAAAAAAAAACTATTATGCAATGGTCATAATGGTCCATTCCATACAATAAAAAAAAAGATTTATAAGTGAAAAATAAAGAAACAAACAAATTCCTTAATTCATGTTTTTCAATTTACAAAATAATATTATAAATAGCCGGGCCCGTGGCTCAGTGGTCCGAACTCTCGGTTTCTATACTGGTGGTCATGGGTTCGATCCCCACGGCCGTCAAGATATGGGTAGTGGTGTTTAGGTAGGCATCCCCATCACCATGGCCGAAGGACCTTCGGGTCGATAGCCTCCCTGTGCTCAAAGCACAGAAAAAGTACATTATATATATATATATATATATATATATTATAAATATGATACTGAAATTATTTTATATAGGGACTATTTAAAGTGAAATAAAAAATGTAGTTCCATTTAAAATAATGAAGTTATATTACGACTTAACTCGATGTATGGATAGCTGATACATTGAGAATGTTAAATTGCCAACTATTTAGAAGTTAAAATATTATAATGAATGAATTCACTTAATCGCCCTGAATAATATATAAACTGTCGAAAAAAGCTGCCAAGGTGGTAGTGCAGAAGTTTATTTTGACTTATTACAACGGCACAAGAGATTTAGGGGAAAATGCGCTAAAATCATAAATCATAAATGGTTATTACAAGGAACTAATTTTAGGCAACGGATCAATCATATGTTAAATATGTTTAAATGAGAATAAAAAATCAATATATTGACACGACATTTCTTCGTAGACATTTTTGATAATTTATTCCAAGAAAACTATTTGACATAGAATCAAAGTAGTCATTTTTTCATAGAACTTAATTTTTTTAATTATATATAATAATATTATCTAGTAAAATATGAAAATTTAAAAATTGATTAATAAAAAAAGTTTTTTTTTTATCTCAAACATCAAGAAACTATGGAAATTTAGTAAAATTATTTAAATTGTATTGTATTGTATTGTTCGGCACACAAAATTCTAGCCATTTAACCGAATCTTCTCATTATCTTAAAAAGTTACCTATATTAAATTGGAGAAAATGGCCACCCTGTATAATTAATTGATCTTAGTTAAACAAGTTAAACTTGTAGAGAAAGTATATTTTATTTTTTTGCTATTTAATTTTTTTATTATTTGTTCTATTTTATTAAAATATAAACTTTTTACTTAAACAAAAATCCCATTAGAAAAATCCCATCTTATAAATATTATAAACTTAAAGAGTTAAAAGAAAACAAATAAATTTGAAATGCAAAAATATTTTATTAAAAACTTCAAAGAATCTAAAATAAATGCAACGCAAGGAAAATACCTATAAGAAATTACGCTGCATTTTTAAACTTTCCTTATCGCATAATGTGAAATTGCTCAAGCAACAAAATTAAGGGCAACAATCGTACTTTGCAATTACTTTAGCTAACATTATACAGAAAAGAAATCTTTAAAATTACTTTTTATTTTGCTTTGCGAAACTCAATTTCCCTAAGCGGTAAAAACGGAAAAGGGCAAGAGCACATATATATTGCAGTGGCCAGAAATATCCATTCTTATATGCGACGTGAACAAAAAATACTAATTTCTAACTTCTGAAGGGAGAGAAAAAGGACACGTGTCGGACAAGCAATCGACAATAATTCCCATCGGCAGTCTGGTTTTATTAATAAAAAACCTTTTGCGCCCCACTTTATGTCGGTCGAACCGTTTTCCACCCGGATAAAAAATAGGAGAAATTTAATTTGCGCACGACCCTTATTTGGGGCTTCATTAATGAATAAATTTTCTGCTAAATCTCACACTTTCCTTTATTTCCTAATTTTCTTCATTGAAAATCTTAATTTGTCATTTTATTTGATTGTAATTCCCTTTAATTTGCCAATAATTAAATTTAAATTTATATTAAAATTATGCCTAATATAAATTAATATATAATAATTAAACTTGTGCAGTTTCCTCTAACATGTCACTCCTTTGACGCATTTAATTTTGCTCACTTTGAAATTAAATTAATAATTTTCGTTTATAGATTGTAAATTGCGAAGAGTATAGTGTTGAAATGTAAATTTAATTAACGCAACACTTACAAATCAACACTTGCCGATCTATTTTATGGCAAAAGTCACTGCAGAATTGATAACATTTTTCCGTCAATGAATTTCCGAAGTTCACAACAACAGCGGTGACAGCAACAGCAAATAAATTAGTTTTTCTTCCGTCCTTGCATCCCCCGAGGCTGGTTCAAAGCGTTTAATTTGAAAGTCCTTAACAGTAGTGCACAGCAATAGGACTCTTTCTTAAAGGTGTTTAGTTTGCCTAGTGCAATCTAATTTCGAAAGTTTCGCGAGTATGTAAAGTTTCGCATGAACGTATATTTTATGCTTCAATCTGTTTTAGAGTTTCTGGACCGCGTGATCCAAAGCAAAAATTTTCCTCATAATTTATCGTTGCGAACACCCTTATCCGATTCATACCGCAGCAACTCTAAACCTTTCATGCTATATTAAACTCGCCTTCAATCTTATGATTTCTTAGGAAATGTTTAAAATAGTTTTAATGTTTTTAAAAACTTTTCTTAATACAATTCTGAAAATGCTATTAATCAATTCAAAAATTTAACTTTATTAATACATTTATTATACCGTAAACCGAAATAATGGAATTAATAATTAATATTAATTAGTGTTAGCGCTATCATAAATAACCAACAATTAATGGTTTACATTGTTACATTGTATGCTTTTGCACTAATGAAATTTGAAATTACTAAATTTGTCATATCTGGTTATTTAATTTAATAATTGTTTAATAAATAGCATACAAGGTGTCCCAGCGAAAAGTATTCACCCGGAATGAAATGAAAACTACTCATTTTAAGAAAAATCCCTGAGACACGTAAATTTTTGTTGTAAGGGGGACTTCTTTTGGAATATTTCGTTATGACGTAATAGTCACCCCCTGCCCCCCGCGGCCCCCGAATTAAAAATCTTAAATGGCATGGGGGGTCGAGTGATAATTGGGCAATTTGTATCAATTTCATTAATTAATTACATCAAAACTATTTAATCGATTTAAATGCGGTTTTCACTATAATATTGACAAAAATATTCTCTTTAGAATCGACCCCCCATGCCATTTAAGATTTTTAAGTCGGGGGCCGTAGGGGGCAGGGGGTGACTGTTACACCATAACGAAATAATCCAAAAGATGTCCCCCTAACAACAAAAATTGACGTGTCTCAGGGATTTTTCATAAAATAAGTAGTTTTCATGTTTTTCCGGGTGGATACTTTTCGCTGGGACACCCAGTATTTATGTTTTATTCCTTAATTTGAAAACAATATTGTTTTAGAAATTCTAAAGAAAATATTAATTAAATTTCCAAAAATAAACTTTGGAAATTGCGTGATTAAAGATTAAAGACTTGCTATCAGTTGGTATACACGTCCGCTTTTAAAATTGTCTGCAATAGAGAGGTATCGCCCTAGTAGTAAAGTAAAACTTTAAATGAGATGTACGGTTGCTCTTCCTCTCTCCAAGAAACTTGCTTTATGCCCTCGGCAATTTCTGCGCTTTTGCCGGATTGCGAATGACGGAATAGTCATCATATAATGGAACGACCTTTCAATATTTACATGTCCAGCT
Source organism: Holobus sp. GC000080 (assembly GCA_030556065.1). Taxonomy (NCBI): domain Eukaryota; kingdom Metazoa; phylum Arthropoda; class Insecta; order Coleoptera; family Staphylinidae; genus Holobus; species Holobus sp. GC000080. The sequence continues at coordinate 13,532 of JASKGO010006353.1, forward strand.
CGACAATACTTTTCGGACAAGGTCCTCGATTTAATATTAAATCAGTTTTATCAGCTTAACTTTTTGTACAGACAATGAAAGAAAACAGTTTACGCACGTTTGCATATTTCTTATGTAAAATAGAAAGGTGTAAGGTGACTGTTAAGCTTCGAATAACATCATTTGAAAAATTCCCTTCGGAGAATAGGTGGTAATAAGGTTGATGGAAAATTCGGGCGGAGTAATATTGTCTGCTTCGGAAGTCGCCATAAGAAAATAGCGGGCGCTTGCATTTCCATCAATGATCTCATTTCCGTAATGGGGATTATCCGGGTAAAACTTTGCGAAGGGTTAAGTGGTCAAATATTTAGCTCAAATGGGTCGTCCATTTTTCACAAAATCGGCTCCTTTAAAATTATTTTCCGGCAATTTTCTTTGTTTAATTTTTTTAATCAAATTATCATTTGGAAATTATCAAATTAAGATTAGAATTCCAAGTTGATTTAAAAATTGAATCAGAGGTAAAAATGAACCAAAATATTTTATGGTCAATAAGAAGGCACGTGTAGTTGAAGTGAAGGCGCCGGGAACTGCTAACGACACAACAGAATGTTATCTTTAGATGGACGGTAACTTTCATTGGATAAACTATATATGGATATGGGATATAGGAGTAGCAGTTAATTATTGTGGAAGCTGTTTTTCATTATTGTGGTGATGATAAATCTCTTATACGTAGATCCTCATGTATACCATTCATTTAAACGTAAGGTTTTTATTGTCACCAATATTAAATTATCCATTTTTTATTTATAATAAAACAGTTTAAAATCATCATTATGTTTTTTATGGAACCAAATATTTTTGTTGTATGCACATAATTAATTGACATAAAAAAGACCCACAAAAAGAGTTTTATTTGATAAGTTTACGATGAAAGGTAAGTCAAGGAAATACATTTTTCTTTCCTTCTGTTTCTTATTCTTGAAATTAGTTAAAAAGAACTCATTATCAATTATAACCCACTTTATTTTCACTTTTAAAAATGATAACAGTTTTAAACAACAAATTGCTTAAGAAATAATAAAGTAATAAGTCGAACTTTCGAATAATGATACATTAATCTAACCAGGAGTGTGGAACCATTTGGCTCCTCCAGAATTTGCAATGTTTGAAAGGAGAAATTTGTTCAATAACTAAATTATAATTTCAGTGTCCTGGCGGACAGGATACTTTATAGTTCCTTTGTTGGTGTAGATATACCTAGGTTGGTAGCCAGACAGGGACTCCTCGAAAATTGTGCATATTTACAAAAATTTAATTTAATTCATGCGCGCTTATGCTTTCCCATTATCCTTGGGAGAAAAATCTCAAAAACATTGATAAATCGAAAATTTTTAACGAAATAATATTTTTAAAACAGGACTACATTCATGAATACACCAGCAAATTCAATTTTCTGATCAGTGTTGCAATATATCATTTAAAAAAGATTTAACATTGCTTTTTTAATTGTTGTGAATTCAAAAACATAATATTTTAATGTAAATACTAAAATTGTATTTATACTGAAATTATTTAAATATACATTTTTCGGTTTCCAATTTTCCGACAGTTACAATATTTGTACAAAAACTTGAATAATATGAGCATGCTTGAAAAAGGAGGAAAAAAATATAGGTATAGAAAAGCAATTTTAAGAAGTTGAGGCAATTTTGTTACGTGCACACTTCGAGCGTTTATAAACGTATATATCTCTTTTCTTTGACGAGCCTGCGAAGGGTTTGAAAATAACAAAGATATAGTGTCGCGCTATAAAAAAAAAAATGTTTATAGATCGAAAAAAAGTGCGTGCTATTATTTATATAGCAAATTTACGATAATCCTTCAAAAATCTGCTCTTATTACGAGTTCGCTCAATGCTCATTTATTATTTTATGGGTACTTAAAATTTGTTATTTTATTTTAAAAGTAAAAAATGGTTTTCTTTCTTTATGCCAATTTATAATGTAAAAAAAATCTCAAAACTATAAAACACCTATAGTGAATAAGCGTTAAATATTCATAAATACGTATGACATCCTATAACCAGAAAAAAGCTATTAAATAATAATGATCGAAGCAGTAAAATAAATTGCCTAAATTATCAATGCATCCATTAGTTTTTATACTCATTAAGGTCAATTAACGCCAGCAGAAACATTAGGAAAAGTGATTAAAAAATCGATGGAAATATTGCGGTCGGACGGTGTTAATGCGTGCGGGGGCGGACTTATAAAATTACTCACCGAATATGAGGGCGATCATCCAAATAATGCCGATGGCCGTTTTCGCACGGCCGGTTGTTGACTTGAACTTTAACGGGAAACAAATAGCGTACCATCGATCAACGGAGATAAAAGTGAGTGTCAGCACCGACACTGTCACCGACACAGTCTGAAATTGAAAAACAAATTATTGCAGATTGCAGCATTTGCATAAAGAATGCAGGAAATCAGAGATTTCATAATAAAGATGATAATCGTCGATAAATATAAAAGTGTCGAGTTTGAAAAACAACGATGTTTCTTGTTTTAGCATTATTTTTTCTTTTTACTTTGGCTATCCGTTAATTTATGTGCTCCATTCAGCTGAAATGTAATGCTAATAAATTAATTTGTAAGAAAACAATAAATCGAAAGAACGGCAGCAAAGATTGCTTTTGGGGCGTGCGCTTAAGTTTATCGATTCTGTGTTTTACGACCTGCTGCAAACTTTTTACGAGTTTCATACTTTTGCTTTTGCTTTATAATTTACTCATTTCTTCAAGACTTAGCCAAAACATAATGGTAGATATTAGATAAATAATAACAGCATTTTTTGCTTCTGGTTAAAGTGAATTTGCTAAAGATAAATGATATAAATGTAATGGTTTCTTGATGCTGTTGAATGCAGTAAATGCCGTTTCGGAATGGATACGAATAAAAGTTTAATTGCACAAAAGTATTCGTTGAAGAAACCGCTTGGAATTAATTTGAAAGCTTTGAATGCTAGGAGTGCAAATGCAATTTGGCTATTAACAATGCACCTTTGCAAAGCAAAACTTTAGTTCTGGGATTAAAGGAGCACGGTTCATAAATTTTTCACCAATATAAGACCACTTACTATACCCTGTACACTAATTTTTAGTAATACTTTTTTATTACTTTAATTTAATTAAGTCTTTATTAAAAAATAAAGTGAATGTTTTGCGCAATTTGCTGCAACGAAACTCAAAATTAAACTCTTTCTTCGTGAAAACAACATGTGTGACGTCGAAAGATTCGTGGAAGAAGAAGAAGAACCAGCGAAGAATATGTTTCTTTAGGGTGCCGCTGAACTAGTCAATTGCAGATTTGGCCGTTGAGGGTGTCAAGAGAATAAAAAGTTGTAATTCGACCTTACTAAATTCTCTTTATTTTACTTTTGCACTTATGTTGGTTTTAAATGCCAAAGGCCGACTGACTATATTAAAAAAATAACAAATTTACTATCGCACTCTCATTCACTCTACAATTTTTTTCTTTTGCTCACTCAATCATTCATTCCGCAACCACTCAAACATTTAAATCAGCCATTTTTCTATATTATTACACATGTTAAAATGAAATTAAGTTCAAATGAAAAAAGAACAAAATTAAATTAAAAAAAAGTAGCAATATTTCCATTAAGAACCGCATTTGTCATTGGAAAAAAAGAACCGGAGCTGAGTCAGCGCATTGACTTATCTAATTTGCGGAAGCACATACTTCAAAAACCCATAACATCAATCGAATTTCCGGCATCCGTCAAATGTGCCCTTAAATATCATATTATGAAGGGCTTCCACGAGGAAACGTGCTCGGAATCTTCTGCTCCGACGACGGGAAATTTGTTAACTTATAGTTTTCATAATGCGCTAAAGTGGTATGTGGTCACATAGCAAAGCCACACAAATAGATAGAATAGATTCGTATGTAAGTGAAGGAAGTATAACGAGAAGGTATTGATTTATTATGCCCTGCTGGGCTCCGTTTCATCTATTTGCGGGTAGAGCAGCTTCCGGTTTACTTTGATCCTGTGCATCTTGTTGGTCGCCTTAATGGCACTACGTTTTTGCGATACATTATGGATGATAAATTCGCATGATAAGCTTAATTGCACTCCAAGACAGATAATTGCACCGCTTGAACCGGAACGATTTAGCAGGGACAAATAAATATTTTATTATTTGTAATGTTATTTTCTAAGAGAGTTGGTTAAATTTTGCCCAACAAAAATTTTTTTTTTCATTTTGTTTTACACTTATGGCAATAAATCGTTGGTTTCACCGTGGTTAAATTAAATATGAAGTTTGTTTTATAGTGATTTATTTTTACACATGTCATAAACTAATTTAATTTGTGTTTTACTTTATGTAGTTTTTTTTTAACCATACACATTTTTATGGCCTAAACAATATTTTTGAATTATATATTACTTTATATGATGAAAAAATTCCATCAGAAATTATATGATTTGCGAGTGAAGGCGCCGGGTCAGTATTGTATTTATAATCCACTTTTGTCACATGGAATCTGCATCTTGATTTCTTTACTTTAGCATTATTATATGACACCCATTATGGCAAAAATGTTTTGTTTTCACAACCACGGTCTCTTTGAGATAATCATTAGCGATTATATCGTATTTTCAGCTAATTACCCTGTAGAGAAGACTTTCATCATGCTTTCTGTAAAAATAGTGTTAAATTGTGAGATAAGTAGACTTGAGTTATTCGTTTATTTTTCAAAATGCTAAGGATGTGTATTAATACTCCAAGCAGTTTTTACAATGAATATGTGATGAACTAGGATTCAAAACTTAGCGAAGAAATTTCAGGTTTTATATGTATACTGGAACGAAAACATTAAAATTGCCTCTATTCTAATGAAGGTTTAAGTACGCTCTTAGTAAGCTTTGCGTGATTTTTAGAGGCAATTTTAAAGTATTCAATTTAATTTTTAAGTCAGCTATTTTTAAATAAATGTAACCTATCTGATATCATTCGATTCGTTGAAAAATTAAGAATTTAAAAACCCCGGTGAGCCGGGGTGATGCCATTTGAAAAAATTGACTTATGGCGGAAAAACCAAAATGGCGGTATTATTCAGTAAATAACTCCCTTAATTATGATCATAGTAGTGTGCTGTGATTTTTTGACATAACCTTAGGTGATTCTGATTAATTTAAGCCGATTCATGGCCTTCTAGAACCATTTTTAAAAATCAAATTTTTCGCGACTAAAAAAATAAAAATTAACGGAAGGCATGGTTTTAGACTAAAAATGACCCAAGGAATCCAAAAAAGTGAAAAAAA
>JASKGO010006355.1:0-34138 GCA_030556065.1 Holobus sp. GC000080
AGACAAAAACTAAACATGTTCTTATTTTTCGAAAAAGTGACTTTTCTCAAACTTTCCGTTATATTTTTAAGAAAAATCAATATATTTACATAGTTTTTATACAAAATGAAAGAAGAATAGTTGCTCTAATATATGCTAGAAAGAAAATTAGAAAACATTAATCATTAAGGGTAGTTTTGAGGTCAGAAAGTTGACCAATTTTTACAACGGGAAAAATATTTTTCAAATTTGACACCCTGTATATTATAAACTAAGGGTTACACAACAAAAAAGTATTTAAATAAAATGTGGACAATTTAATACTCTATCCGATAGGGCTACTTAGAATTTTTTTTTAAGAAATTATTTTTTTCGAAAATTCCCAAAAAATCCTCGAAAATGCGGAAAAAATCCTGTTTTACAAAAATTTCAAAATCATGCGATTTGAATGAAACTTTCAGGACTTGTAGACCATATCAAAAGAAACATTTTATTTAAGTAAAAATTTTTGATAACACCTTTGGTTTAGTCAGGAGGACACCAAAAAGTTTGAATTTTCCAAAATATGACTTTTCTTTAACTTTCCTTTATATTTTCAAGAAATGCACACAAATTTTGAAACCTTTTACACAATTCTATAGAGGAATAGATGCTTTATCAGAACCTAAAAGGAATATTAAAAAAGTTAATTTTTAGGGGTAGTTTTGAACCTCCAAAGATCAACTTTTTCCACCAGTTGAAAATATACTTCAACTTAGACACTCTGCATGCATTCAAATCACAGATTTAAATTTATATTAATTAAATTACGCATCAAACAACAGAAAGTGATTTTAAAATTCGAAATCCAAGAAGATGAAGTTGCCTAAACCGTTCTCCAGCAAACCGGTAAAAATGAATCAAGTATGAAACCGAGAATTTAATTGAATAGTAAGGAAAACGTGTCTAACACTTATAATGTTTTCGCTTTGTTATAAACAATACTGTAAAAACTTACAATACCAGAAACAATAATTAATGGTGATTAATTAGCATTTGAATAGCTAAAGAGTATGAAAAGAACAAACAATATGAAAGCAATTAGCATTTAATTGCACTCTCCTAATCGGCATTAGTATAAATATATAGAGAAATAATAGCAATTAATGAAATGATTTCTAGTAATTAAAAATTTCGACTTTCACTTCTTTTTATTATTTTTGCGCACCAATATTTAATATAACCAATCGAAGAGAAAAAATCACCTTTTTTCGATTAATTTATTTTTGTGGCACAAGGCAAAACCAGAAACTGGTTTTTTAAAGTAATCGCACCATCAGCGAAAAAGCGTTGACATTTTAGTTTCGACTCTTGACTTGATAAATTATTACAAGTGTTATCCTTGCAATCCTTGCAGAATCAGGAAGAGCATTAATGCTTTTTGGAAGCACGAAGGATATTCGCTTGCTTTATGTAATGAGAACATGAAACGTATTTTTAAACAATTTAGTAGGCTACTAGTTCTTGATTCGGCAAGCAAGCCACTAATTTCGCGCGTGCAATTATTGTCATCATTAAAGAAGCAACAGCATCAGCAGCAGCAATAGTAGCAGCAGTAACAGACCCAGATACGTATCTTAAGTCGTCGAAATCGCGAGAAAAACACCTAAAAAAAAACAACACAACAGTAGGAGAAGAAGAAAGGAGAGAAAAGAAAGAGAGACAGCAATGAGTAGTAAAGAGGAAAAAGAGGCTCCATTCACCTGTAGGAGCGCATCCTTTCACGCACCAGCGACTTAAGTGTGTTCTTTTCTCTTCTCTTTTGGGTCCGCGCGCGCTCCTCTGCAGACTCGCCGACGTCTCTTCTGTTTGCGCGAGCCGAACCCGCTAAGTAGTCTTAAGCCGGTCACCTGCTTACAACAGCGACCAGTTTGCGCGCAACACTCAAACAGGTGTGTGTGTGTTTGTTCTGTCAATTTAAATGTGCAATTTTTACACGTTGTTTTTATTGATTTCCCATTAAAAAATGAAGTGGTTTTTTACGCTAAAAATCTGGTGAAACCAAGGAATACTTTACCCTGCATAATTTTTAGCCAAAAGGTATAATTTACATTGCTTAATTAATAGATTTATTTAAAAAAAAAAATGTCTGCAAGGGTTGCTTCAACTACTGCACATGCTCTGTTGCTTTGTTTTTGCAAGGGTTAGGGTTAATTTTAGGTTACATTTGATTGTTATTTTATTTTAGTATTAATATATTTTAAAAGGCAAATTTTGGTAACCTGGAAACCTTTCTTGGCCTACTAAGCCAAACAATTAAACCGCAACCAGTCGAAATTAATTAATATTAATTAATTTACTTATTAAAACAAACAATAGCGCTTTTTGTGGAGTCTCAGAGAGAGACCAATTAGGATGCTTTCTTTCGGAAACTGGCGACTTTCTCTTGATTCTTTTCATAGTTTTTCATATGCCAGGCCGGAACTAACAACAATTAACCGGAAAATGGTAACTCTTTTATTTCAAATTAATAGTTTTGTCGTTAAACTGTTTCAAAGCAAATGTAATGAAAATAATGACAAAAAAAGTTTGCAAGTTTTGGAAAGAAAGCGAATGAACCAAAAAGTACCAGCCGAAGAGGTGAATGTAAATGGCCCCGGGTTGTATATACTTTCTATAAACATACACACACAGATATATAATATGCACAAACCGAACTTTGCTGTTGTTTAATATATTCCCACGGACTTTTCACCCGTGTGCACAGAGAGCCAGCCAAACATTTTCCCCTCGAAAAGCTCAAGAGTCAATAATCTCTCTCTCTGACTTGGCTTGGTGTGCTGCGCGACTTTCTCCTCAACCTATGACTGCTAAATGCCGCTAACATTTCCTCCTATCGTGACTATCTACTGCTGCATGTGTGCTGTTGTGTGTAATTAACAGAAACAAACTATTCCTCAATGTATTTGGAGAACACACAGAGAACAACATGTAAAAGCAAAACGCTGATGACCAGAACGAATTATAGGTACCATATCCTATTAAGCAAGGAGGTCGAGATGGACTCTATATATTACCTCCGCAAGACAGCTTAGCTTAGACGAAAAAAGGTACCTTGGAAGGTTGGCTGACCATGCGTAAAGTGTGCACCAGATTATATTTGCATATATTGTCATACAATCTGTCACTATAATCAACAGTACAACTCTTTTAAATAGATACATTTCAAGGATTTGAAGACGTAAAAATTTTGCCAAGTTGTATGAAAATTTTGAAAAGTCCCGGGGAATTGCTTAAAATTCAAATAATAGATAAAGTAAATTAAAAACTTTCAATTTTTTGATTATTTTGATTGACAATTTTAAACTTCTAATCATTTACTATTAAAAATAAAAACTAAAAAGATGAGACAATCAGATTACCAGAACCAAGCAGAGAGCAATTCTTTAAATAAATTACAATCTTACAGAGAGCAACTAACTGGCAGCTTTTACGCGGCAACCTTACCATTTATAGTCGCCGAATGGAATACCTTACCAATGCCGCCGGCCATAGATGACGACGAAGACCGAAGTTACTACAATGTAGTTTTCCAAGAATATACCGCTGATACCATTTCGATAAAACGCAGACGGACAACGAAAGATCGCAAGTCGTACTTTGCAAGTATTAGCAATCGATTACTGGAGAAGCTAAGCAAGTTCCAGCTGTCCACAGGAACGGAACTAGATGAAAAAGAAGAAGAGCCAAGAAAAGAAGACAATATCGGTTCGCAAATCTCACAGTCGTCGATGGATATGAAACTAAGCGATAGGGATTTCGACTGTTATGCCGATGTTTATCCTTGGGTCTTCCTCAATCCAATCAAAAGATACCATGCTAAAATAACCTTTAAAAACGGCGCAATTTACGAAGGGGGGATACTGAATAAGAAATTTGACGGTACCGGTAATTACAGATGGACTGATGGTAGTTGTTACGAAGGAGAATTCACCAATGGTAAAGCCACAGGTTGGGGTACTTTAAGTTACAAAGACTTGAGCGTCTTCAAAGGGCACGTGCGCAATTGCATTCTGCACGGATTGGGCTGCTTTATTCCGGTTGGTGAAGATTTACAGTACTCCGGTCAATGGTGCAATGGGTATCCGCATGGTAAAGGCTGGTTGCTGTACGGTCCCACCAATTATTACAATGGTGAATGGCAAATGGGCATTCAAGCAGGTTTCGGCACGCGTAAATACGCCAACGGAGGTATTTACGCTGGAATGTGGATGGACGGTCGTCCTAATGGTGAAGGCTGCATGCTTTTAAAGAACCAAGACCTATATAGAGGCGAATGGAAAGATGGTGTGCCTCATGGTTACGGGGAGTACACTTGGAAGGCTGTGGTGAACGACGGAATGGTGATGACATTGGAAAATCAGTATTTGGGTGGTTGGAATGGTGGTAAACGTGATGGATTCGGTGTTCAAGTGTTCGGTATGGACGGTTCAAGAGTGGCAACCACTTTCAAGAACGACATTAAAGATGGACCAGGTATTATTATCTGCGGCGATGGTACTACTGTTGAAAACAAGCCGCTGTTTCAAAATGATATTCCGGTGCATAGAGGTACGTACAGGAAGTCAAAGGGAATATTTGCTTTGCCGACGAGATCGAGGACTTCAATTGATAAGAAAATTATGAAGGGCCTTTCCATCACGCATTTATCGAACACGCAAAGCGGCAAAATTGGATCGAAATTTTCCAAGTATGAACCGTTATGTTGGCCGTTAATGATGCCGTTTTACGGTACTCCAACCAGTCTAAGTTTGGAATACCACATTACGCAATTGCAAAACGATCTTTTGAAGCAGTTTCCTTTGAATGCAAAAGATGAAACCCCTTGGAATGCTTCAGAGGTTCAAATGAAAGTAATCGATGCTGCCAATATCAGACTGTTGGATTTCGATGAAGAGGTTCGCATACTCAAGAAGATGCTATCGTTTCACCATGAATATCTTCGGCAACTGTACAAAAAGTACTCCACTTTGGACGCACTAGTGGGTTGCGGCTGCGACAAATTCGGCAAACCAGTGATGAGCCGTTTGTTCCTCCATCAATTCTTGCGCGACATTGAAATCGACAAATTTAACTTGCCTTTAGTAACGGTTGATAAGCTGTTGAGCAATGTGCCCGATATCCAAGTGGAAAACCCTTTTAATCCCTTTGAGAAAATCTACTTTTGGCAGTTCACCCATTGTCTGTTAGTGTTGGCCTTTAAAAAGAACTCCAAAAAGGAATTTTACCAGAAATACCACAAGATTGGCATTTATCATAACATGTTTAACTGTTTTCTGGAGGAAGTTGTCAAACCTAACGATGGTAAATTTTGCGGTAGGGTTTTGTTCGGCTACAAAGATTTGCTGCCAATTACAGCAGTTTACAAATTGTATTTGAAGTTAGGTGAACCTTTGCCGGTCAGAGAACTGCTGAAAGCAACCACTAAAAGGTTAGATGAACATTTAAGATGCATCATGAAACAGTTCAAGGTTTACCAAGCACACGCTAGTAAACATTATGTTGTGGCTGGTAATCACATTGTTTTCATTCCGCTAAAAAAGCAGCAACCTGGCGAGAAACAAGAAATGTTGAAACAGCTAAATCCGTACATCGATGATCCCTTTTATAATGATTTGAAGGTGTTCCATATCTTGGGCCCTAAGAAAGTTCTGAATGCGATTGCCCGTATTTGTCCCCTTTTAAAAGAAGACAAAGGTTTGATCAGTATCAATTACGACATATCTTTTTTGGAATTCTACGAAATTTTATATGAACTAGCTGATGATTTAGTTGAATTGAAGAACAGTAAGAAAGAAACCGAACCGGAGATGATCGTTGAGGAAGAAGTACCACAAAGGAAATCAAAAAGAACTTCAAAAAAAAAGAATTAATTGTAGCTTTTACTTTATATATGAAATCAATAAAATAAAAATTGCTTCAAAAATCTGTTGACTTATTTAGTTTCGTTTGATTTCAGATAATGAACAATGACATTGGCGACATTGCTTCTTCGAGAGACTTGCAGCAAGTCTTCGTTGCAAGAAGTACTAGACCACGCCATCAAATATGGACAACAGTCCAAGTATGCGCCCATGCACCGCTTGGTCCTCAATGCCAAACAGCTAATCATCCGAAGAGTTCCGTCCAGCAGCGACTGCAAGGTAGATGAAGGCTTCGAATCGGATATGGACAGCATATCGATTATATCAACGGAAAGTGCAGCATCGAAGAGTCGCGACAGCGCCAACGGGTCTTCGGACTCTGATCAGGACCAACCGCCGAGAACTTTGAGTTCAGAGTTCGAGGAATGCTTCAATCTAGTCAATTGCGTCTGTTACACCGCAGACTGGAAGAGTCCCTTCATTTTGATCCTACACGTGAAGCAAAGTAAAGACGAACAGCGACTAATCTTTAAATTTCAGTCAACTGAAGAATTGGAGGCCTTCCATGCCAACTTCAGTACTGTTAAGGCCGTGGCTAATCAACGCAAATACTGTTCAAACTTCAACTTGCTTCAGAGGACCGACCACAATGGTATTACTCATATTCGCATCAGCAATACCTTACCAAGCCGAATTGAATCTGCGGATGAAGATATCCAGCAGCCTTCTTCAATTATAAGCCTTCAGGCGCCTTTGCTTCAAAAGAGTAAATCCAGTGAGGATTTGCTTGAAGAACGCGAGAGAAAAGTCTTGAGAAAAGTTTGGAATTCCGCTGAGAATCTGCTAGATGATGATAAGACAAAGAGGAAGCCGAAGAGGAAAAAAGGGCCGGCGCCTCAACCTCCGCAGAAGCCGGAAAATGTGCTGCAGGGACAACATGTTAGGGTTCAAGTGGATCCCTACAAGAAGAACACCAATTTCCAAGCGTTCAAGTTCTCTGACCCGAAGAATGTCAACGGATATTGCTGTGGGTCATTGCCGCGACCCTGTTTCCGGTACTCCGAGGTACACCCCAAGATGGTATTCCAAAGCTACACTTTGCGCGAGCCCCGAGGGTTCCATCTAAGTTCCTACATTCCCGCAAGGTTCAAACCGAGTTTCTCCGAACGATTATTCGGCATGAGTTCAAAACTAAAGGAGTTCTCTTCGTTACCGCCGTCGATTACTGCAATGCCCGAAGTGGGCGGAACCCTCAAGAGCGTCATCAAGAAGAAACGATCCGATGATAAGCGCAGCAAGGAAAAGAAAGTTACTTTTAGTGCATACAATACAATACAAGTAGTGTAAATATTATTATTGGTTGTTTTTTTATCATCTTATTAAAAAAAATGTTGTTTTCATTAAATTGTGTTGTTTTAGAAAATCATTCATAACCTAAATTATTATTTATCTATAGCTTAGTTCGCACTTTTATATATTATTATATACAACTAGCCTAGAAGGTTAATCTTACTGGCGACCAATCACCGATTCGATCCATTCGACATCCGGAAGGATGTAGGCTCCCACCTGTTTGTCATCTTTGCAGCCAGTGTCCCAGCTGAAGATACCATGAAGGGTATAGTGGAGGTCATCAGTGGTGCAAGCCATAGCGGAACCATGGTCGACCTTTAATTACCAAAAACCGTTGACTTCAATCATATTTTTTGATTTTTTTTTAATTTTAAGAATTACCTTGCACTGATCTCCTGAGGCTTGCGTACAGAAAGAGCTAGTGCCCAGGCGCGCTGCAACATCAGGGAAGTTGTTTTGCAAGTGGTTACTGCATTCCTCTTTGTCAACCGGCTGAACATCGACCAATCTCATAATGGCACCCTTTAAGTGAACTTGGAGGACTTTCTTGCCCCATCCGGTGGTGATACATTTACCCGCTGGCTGTTCGTTTACTTTCGGCAAACAGATGCTGCCAATGTTTTTGGTGAACCTTAATTTTTCCTCAAGAACCAAAACAGCTAGATCGTTATGCAAATTCTGATTGTCGTAGTTGGGATGCAAATGAATTTGTTGCACTTTAACAATTTGGAAAGGCAAAGGTTCCTCATCGATACCTAATTTCCATTCGCCGCCCTTAATGAGGACATCAGATGCTTGCAATCTACAAAAACAATATTCCTAATACCGTTGATATGAGTCAACCTCTAACTTAAAATACCCTTCAACGCAATGGGCAGATGTTAGAATGGCATTTCGGCCGATTATGGCACCTCCGCACAGTAAACTTCTGTTAGCCTCTCTTAAAATCATTGCCTGCCAAGGGATTTCCGCGAAATGGGCATCGAATTGGCCTGGGCCTTTAGGTTGGGTATTCTGCATTAACACAAGCCTAACATAAGAACCTTTTCATCCCCTAAATTTTAGGAAATTCGTACCAAATGACGTCTACCACAAGTTGGTTGTTGATTTGTAGCCCGTTCGCGTTGATTAGATCTGACCAATCTTTGTCCGACAGGAGTATACTGACCTAAACTAGGGTCTTCACGGTATTGACCGTTGTCAATTCCATTGACCAGATTCGCAGAGGGCCACGGGTCCTTGTAATCAGGATCGCGACAACAAACACCTAAATCTCCGGTTTCAGGTTCCGTACAGTTCTGTTCAACATTCAGTCCAAATTTTTTTATACCTCAGCGGTCAAATAATTCAAAGACTTACACTTAAGGGTACTTTTGGAATATCAGCGGCAATGGATACGGGTACTGGCGAAATGAAGCCTTCAGCCGTACAATAGATGTCTTTGATACATTTAAGGGCAGCAGCACATTCAACTACAATGGGCGCTTCGTCGCCTCCAGGAGGCCTTACGAAGGTTTGCTGCGGCGTATCGGGTTGCCCGCTATTGTCAGGTCGCTGAGTAGTGGTACTGGTTCTAATGAAGATCTCTTGAGTGTCGGTACCATCGGGGGAGTTTCCGGTGTTGAAGGGGGGCGTGGGTCTCGGATACTGGTATCCGCGGGGCACGCATCGCCCATTCACCAATTCCGTATCACCTAAACATTGAGTGGTTACAGTGGTTGTTGGGCGTTGGCAACGTCCATTGATAAGGTTAGTACCGAATGGACACGGTGTGCTAGTTGTAGTTTGTCTTGTTGTCGAAATATAGACATTTTCGTTGGACGGTGAAGATGTTTCAATGAACGGCCGTTCAGTGCTCAAGCGTTGACATCGGCCGTTGATTAGTTGGGTGCCAGGACGACAAGTGGGGACTGTGGGTAGGGTAAAGGGAGGGTTACCGGTGGGGTAGTCATAGCCGGTAGTACCTGTCTCGCGTCTTTGGCAACGACCGTTTACCAGTACGCTGCCGGGAGCGCAAGGGGGAGCTGTTCTAGGGGGCAAGGTTGTGGTTCGCGGGCGTTCGCAACGACCGTTGATTAAACTTGTACCAGGGGGACAAGTGGGAGCCGGAGTTGTTGGCCTTTCACACTGACCATTGACGAATCGAGTACCGGGGGGACAAGTGGGGGCTGGAGTTGTGGGTCTCTCACAACGGCCATTGATTAAAGTGGTACCGAACGGGCAAGAAGGAGCAGGAGTTGTGGGTCTTTCACAACGACCGTTAACAAATCTAGTACCAGGGGGGCAAGTGGGCGCCGGGGTTGTTGGCCTCTCACACTGACCGTTTACAAATCTAGTACCCGGAGGGCAAGTGGGGGCTGGAGTGGTTGGCCTCTGGCACTGACCGTTTACAAATCGAGTACCGGGTGGGCAAGTAGGGGCAGGAGTCGTGGGTCTTTCACAACGCCCATTTATCAAAGTGGTACCGAATGGACAAGAAGGAGCCGGAGTTGTAGGCCTTTCGCAACGCCCGTTTATCAAAGTGGTACCGAATGGGCAAGAGGGTGCAGGGGTCGTTGGTCTTTCACAACGACCGTTAACAAATCTTGTACCTGGAGGGCAAGTGGGAGCGGGTGTTGTTGGTCTTGCACAACGCCCATTTACTGAAGTTGTACCAGGTGGGCAAGTTGGAGCAGGCGTGGCTGGCCTTTCACAGCGCCCATTGATTAAAGTGGTGCCGAATGGGCAAGAAGGCGCCGGAGTTGTAGGCCTTTCGCAACGCCCATTGATTAATCGAGAACCAGGTGGGCAAGTGGGAGCAGGTGTAGCTGGTCTTTCACAGCGCCCATTAGCTAAAGTGGTGCCCGGTGGGCAAGCTGGACGAGGAGTTGTTGGTCTCTCACAACGCCCATTGATAAGAGTGGTACCGAATGGGCAACCAGGAGTGGTTGTGGTTCTCTCTTGGCAACGCCCATTAATGAAATAAGAGCCAATAGGACACGAAGGTCTCGGGGTAGTGGTTTGATAAATATTATTATTAGTATAACTCTCAGAAGGAGTTGTGGGAGCTTGCGTGCTCCTTAATTGGCAAACGCCATTGACTTCATAAGTACCAGGTCTGCAGGTGACTCTAGGTCTGGGAGTCGTGGGCAAAGTGAAGGGAGGATTGCCCGTAGGATAAGTATATCCAGTGGTGCCAGTCTCTTTACGCAGACATCTGCCATTTGATAAGTAACTACCAGGAGCGCAGACCACTGAAGGTGGAGTGGTAACTCGAACACATTGGTCATTTCTTAAGGTGGTACCAGGAGGACATGTCCTAGGAGGCGGAGGTCTTGTTGGTATATCAACACACACTCCGTTCTCAAGACGTTGATTGTATCGACAGGTTACCGGGGGAGGTGGAGTACTTCTGGGGACGCACTGTCCGTTTACCAAATAGGTACCGGGGCGGCAGGATACCGCTGGCGGTTGTGTCGGACGTTCTACGCATCGTCCATTGACTAAGTATGAATTACCGGTGCAAGTTGGAGGCGGTGGTGGAGGAGTTGGTCGTGGGACGCATTGCCCATTTTGCAAATAGGTATTTCCGGTACAAGTGGGTACTGGAGGGCGAGTAACAGGAGGAGGTGTCGGTCTAGGGACGCATTGACCATTTTGAAGATAAGTATTTCCGGTACAAGTGATTTGTGGCGGAGGAGTTGGTCGTGGTACGCATTGTCCATTTTGTAAATAGGTATTTCCGGTACAAGTGGGTACTGGAGGGCGCGTGACTGGAGGAGGCGTCTGCCTTGGAACACATCTTCCGTTAACAAGATAAGTATTTCCGGTACAAGTGATTTGAGAAGGAGGCGTCGGTCTAGGGACGCATTGACCATTTTGAAGATAAGTATTTCCGGTACAAGTTATTTGAGGTGGAGGAGTTGGCCTAGGAACACATTGGCCGTTTTGAAGATAAGTATTTCCGGTACAAGTAGGTACTGAAGGGCGTGTAACAGGAGGAGGCGTCTGTCTAGGGACACATCTTCCGTTTACAAGGTACGTATTTCCGGTACAAGTTACAGGAGTAGGAGGAGTGGGTCTGGGAACACATTGACCGTTCTGTAGGTAAGTGTTTCCGGTGCAAACAGGAACAGGTGGGCGTGTTACTGGTGGCGGCGTTGGTCTGGTAACGCATTGACCGTTTTGCAAGTAAGTATTACCGGTGCAGACTACAGGAGGTGGAGGGGTTTGTCTAGGGACACACCTTCCATTGAGCAGATAGGTGTTTCCAGTGCATGTGATTGGTGGCGGTGGAGTTTGTCTAGGCACACAGCGACCGTTTTGTAAGTAGGTGTTACCAGTGCAAATAGTGGGCGGTTGAGTGACCGGAGGCGGCGTTTGTCTGGGCACGCACCTTCCGTTTTGTAGATAAGTGTTACCAGTGCAGGTGATTGTTGGAGGAGGGGTTTGTCTTGTTACGCAACGACCATTTTGCAAGTAGGTGTTACCAGTGCATATAGTGGGCGGCTGTGTAACCGGAGGCGGTGGTGTGCTCTTTGGTACGCATCGACCGTTTTGTAAAATTTGGTTACCTGAACAGATCGGAGGCTTCGGCACGCAAATGCCGTTTTGGAGGATTTCGTTGTAATTACAGGTGGGTGGCAAGTAAGTTGGGGGATTGGTTGGTGGCGGCGGTGTGGGTGGCGGTTGACACACTCCATTTGGTCCCCTTCTATAACCTGGAGGACATTGCGGCGGTTGTGTTGGTGGAGGCGGTTGGCAAACACCATTGGGACCTCTTCTGTAGCCGGGGGGACATTGAGGTGGTTGCGTAGGAGGTGGCGGAGGGGGAGGAGGCGGTTGGCAAACTCCATTTGGTCCCCTTCTGTATCCAGGAGGACACTGAGGAGGCTGAGTTGGTGGTGGAGGAGGAGGCGGTTGGCAAACACCATTAGGTCCTCTCCTATATCCCGGAGGACATTGAGGTGGCTGAGTTGGTGGTGGAGGAGGAGGAGGAGGCGGTTGGCAAACTCCATTGGGTCCTCTTCTGTAACCAGGAGGACACTGGGGTGGCTGCGTTGGTGGAGGTGGTGGCGGTTGGCAAACTCCATTGGGACCTCTTCTATAACCAGGCGGGCATTGTGGTGGCTGAGTTGGCGGAGGAGGTGGTGGCGGTGGTGATTGACAAACACCATTAGGACCTCTTCGATAACCAGGAGGACACTGCGGGGGTTGCGTTGGTGGTGGTGGAGGCGGCTGACACACTCCATTAGGACCTCTTCTGTATCCCGGAGGACACTGAGGAGGCTGAGTTGGTGGTGGCGGTGGAGGCGGTGTTGGTTGACACACACCATTGGGACCTCTTCTATATCCAGGAGGACATTGCGGTGGCGGTGGTGGAGGCGCCTGGCAATCACCACCAGGACCCCGTCTGTATCCCGGAGGACAAGTTATCTTAACGCATTGATTGTTCTGCGATATTTCATCTTTGTTGCATTTGGTTTCCTCAGGAGGTAAGTACGCTGGGGGTTGTGTAACCGGAGGCGGCGTCGGTCTTTGACAAACACCATTAACCCTGTATTGACCAGGAGGACAAGCAGGCTGTTGACAAACACCATTGACTCTTTGTTGACCGGGAGGACATTGCGGAACTGGAGGAGGAGTAGGGGGCGACTGACATTGACCGCCACCGACTCTGAATTGACCAGGAGGACACGCAGGCAATTGACAAACACCATTAACCCTCTGTTGACCAGGAGGACACTGCGGCGGTTGCGTAGGTGGTGGTGGTGGCGGAGGCGGCGATCTACATTGACCGTTAATCCTAGTTTGTCCCGGAGGACACGCAGGCAATTGACAAACACCATTGATCCTTTGTTGACCAGGAGGACATTGCGGAACTGGTGGAGGAGTAGGAGGCGATTGACATTGACCGCCCCCGACTCTGAATTGACCAGGAGGACAAGGGGGTAATTGGCAAATACCATTAACCCTCTGTTGACCCGGAGGACACTGCGGGGGTTGCGTTGGCGGAGGTGGAGGTGGAGATCTGCATTGACCATTGACTCTTTGTTGACCAGGCGGACAGGCAGGCAATTGGCAAACACCATTGACCCTCTGTTGGCCCGGGGGGCACGATGGGGGCGGCGGGGGTCTAGTTACCGGAGGAGGTCTAGGAGTAGGAACAGCCGGAGGAATGTAAGCAGGTCCTCTGAACGTGGAACCGAAACGCACGTCATCACTGAACTGGGCATTGCTATAGTCAATGGTACTTCCGGAAAAGGGGGCATCCCTTGTGGGCTTCAAAGTTGTGGAACCCAACTTATTGATATCAGCACCAGTCTCGCCCAGATTCGTAATGGACAACTTTGGCTCGTTCAAGAACGGGTTCTTATAGACTGACGACTTGCCCGGTGAGACTGCATCGACATCTTTGTAGCGACAACACACCTCGGTGTTGGGGTTGCAATAAGCAACCTGTAATTAACATTTAACATCACCAAAGAGATATTGTAATGAATTTTCATTGAATGTGCTGGATGAGATTGTATTGAAATTGTAGGCGCCTCTTTTTAGCTTAGCTTAGCCTAGCTGATCATATTATGCAAAAACCTTCGACTTTAAGCAAACACTTAATGACACCAACAATAACCATTAACAACAATGTTAGTGCCAGCCCATATCTACATAATCCACAACAATATACATATAGTGTATAAATTTTAACGAGTGTTTTTCTAAAGGTGCATTGAATAAAACATGTCATAATTATTGATTAGTGAAAGTGCTCGTCTCCTCCTTTAGCGCGGGGAATTTATTGCACGCTAGCTAGCAGCATTGCTTAATTTTCGTCTTCTCAAAATAAATTATCATTAGAATATCTTATTATTATTATTATTATTGTGAATTCGGTTGTTGAGCATCATAAGCCGCGCGCGCTTAAGACACCATTATTATCGTAATCATTAAATGTTAAATGTTGATGGTTTTCAACTTGCAGAACGACAAGTGTTACGTAATACAGCATACATGCACACACACACACACACACACACACATACAGAGAAACAACAAAGTAACAGCTGCCGAAATCAGAAAGAGAAAAAATGCCGCTGTACAAGCGAAGAGACCACAAGCTAAAGGTAAAATGTCACGACATAAATAATAATGCGCGCGAAGGACGCGCAGCTGTGCAGAAAGAACACACACATACACACAGCAATTTTTTTAATATATTCTTTTCGATTATATTATTCAATCGGCTATCGATTAAATTCGGGTGGTAAAAAAAAGGTCGAGGTTAAACTATTCCATAAACATAACACACATACTGAGAAAGAGAGCGAGAGAGAGAGCAATTAATGGCGTGAGATGCGCGCGAGAAGAGCAACCTTCGCTCTAAACCAAAATGCCAAGACAATTATTAATAGAATGTGCAAATTATACTAATTTATTGCTTAGCGTAAAAGTGTTTAAGCAAGCCATCAGCGATTCCCACAATATTCCAACTCCTGTCACCTCAGTCACCCTTGAAAGGTCATTTTCTGACAGCCCTTACGCCATGTTGGTAGTTTTGTCATATTTTGTTAGGAATCTACATTTAAAGGTTAGAGTTGTTTGTTTTTTTGACAGAATTCCGGCGGCAAATTTGAATTTTATGTTAGCAACTCACCGAATTTCCAACGGGAATCAAAGCGAAACCATCGTTTTGAATGATACCGTTGACGCAGTCGTGTTTCTTGACGCAGATGCGCCCCTGGCCGCTGCACTCGACCCTGCCTGCATCACGGGGACGATTAACATTAAGAAAATTACCGTGCGGCTGGACACCGATGAATCCGTTGCTTGTATCGCGGATCACCTGGCCATCACCTGACACATACACCCGAAAAGAAAGACAATTGAGGGCGTTGAAGAGACCACCCTCGGTACTAACCTGCATGCACGGCATCGGAAGAGACGCGGCCCCCATTAAAGAAGGGATTCTGCGAGAGGTCTAATTTTTCGGGGGCGGTTCTCGTGCTCCTGAAATCGCTGGCCGCCTGCGCCAGCGGACTTTCCTTGTCCATCCACCAGAACTGTCCCTCCTGGGCCAATCCGTTGACTTCGTGCGCTTGCCGGTTGAGGAGCACGTGCGACACATCGGCCGCCGCGAAGGCCCCAACGGTCGCCGCCACCAGCAGTAGCGAGAGCGACATATCTAACACAATTGCGAATTGCGAATTCATTAAAAATGCAACTAGTTAATGGATAATTAATAACTGCGGCGGTTTTTGCGCGGTGGAAGAAAACGTTTGGAGATCGTGAGAAACGGGCCGAAGACCTTTCCGACTTTATAATTTTGCTGACCTTACAATTAATTATATTTGCAACAAAGAAACGCGCGCTAATCTGCGATCTTTCACGGTGTAATTTGCCAATGCTGCTAATTATAAATCAACAAATGCATACAAAAGGAAAAAGGTAACAAAAAACATCAGAGTTTGGAGACATCTCTTAGCAAAATTAAGAGTTTAATTTAGAGCTATCAGATGCCTGGAAAAATTTCTAACCTTTATTTGATGCGTAAAGTGTGACTTAAGTCCGAGAGAAGCAAAAGTGATTGCGCAACGATTGCATTTTTATATGCAAAGTGAAAACTGATGCAGCAGCAGCATCAGTAACAGAGTAAAGAAAGCCGAAAATAAAAAACTTTCTCGTCTCGTCGTAATTTAATTGTTTGCGCGCGTCTTCGCCCAATGTAAAAACAAAAATACAAAAACAATATTTAATCAACTTTTTGAAACTTTCTCCCTTAAAGGACCGTTTTTCCTTTTTATTGCAAATCAATTCAATTAATTTTCATTTAATTAATTTAAATTTTTAGTTTAATAAATCAAATTAATTAATCTATTGCTGATGCTCTTTCAAAACTTACCACGAGCGTTTAAAAATCCTTAAAAATTAACAACGAAAACTTATACTATGTTGCAAAATAATTGACCACTGAGAATTTTAAACACTGCCTCTTCGCCCCAACGGAAAAAAAACAAATTGTGGTAAATGCGATGGTGAGGCCGATGGCGATGGGTCGGTACTGAAACAGGACCATCAGATGACATCATTTTTATACCCATCTCGCGTTGGCTCCTATATTATTATTATTATTTAACTCTGTACTATTCGCGAACCACTAAAAAGAGAAACAGAGAGAGAGAATGCTAGTTCCCACACCCAACGACAAGTATTCAGTACCATCAATGTACCGAATGCTGATGGTCCACCACCCAAAAAATAAAAAAAATAAAAATTGAAATCCTGCAAGCCAAATCCAAATCCTGTGGGTTCCCCCCCCCCCCGCAATCCTTTCAATGTGGAAAAACAACTGGCCAGTTTTCCGTTTGCTCTGATATCGCAATGCTTTAACTCCCAGAAAAGCCATCAACAATGAGATTGATATAAATATTCATAGCTTATATGAATAACCGATGAATAAAGAGTTGGAATTTTATAGTTTTGCGTGTGTGTTTTAACACTTTGGTACACATTACGTATAGTTCTTTTGCAAATTAATGAGCAATGCTCTTCGGCATCATCGAACACGTATAACACGGACTCCTTGAATAGGAAAGACATATTGCAAAACAGCGCAATTTTTTCTTAAGGACTTTTGCTTTGGCCTCCTCTTCTGCATCAGCAGCAGCAGCAGCAGCTTCTGCGAAATGAGCGAAATGTCATCTGGAGCGTCGCGAAGCGCGCGGGTAAATTGAGTGAAATTCTGACGCATCTCGTAAGCATTTGCAATGTACCGAATAGGAAAACTGGTCTTTTAAAGTGCGCGCCAACTTGCTCATTGCAACTGCAACCATCGTCAACCGGTTCTTTAAATTAAGAGATTAGCACAATTATCCAATATTTGCGCGAAAAGAAAAGTTTTTCAAATTTGCCGCCTGGAAAGTTGCTGTTGACATTCTTCCTCTATCTAGGTTAGGAAAACCGAATAGAACCGAAGTACAGCTGATATGTCAAGCCAGAATGACATTACAAAGAAATAAAGAGGAAAAAACCCAGCGAAGACAGCCGAAGTGTGCTTGATATGTCAATCATTTGACATCTGATGAAATTTTCGGCATTTTTTTGAAATAAAAGCAGCGAGAACATAAACAGCAAAACAAACGGAATGTTTCGGATCTATCGAATTAGTCATTTATTGGTGCGGCGACCTCGCAGAAGGACCAATAATATGTGGAAATTCCTCGTTGCGTTTTTTCTCGAATTCCATTTTAGGTTAAGGTTGCTTAGGCAAACTTCTTTTCTTTTTTATTTCTATTATTTTTTTCATCAACTGAAAAACAGCTCTTCTGCTTAGACAGAATTGAATGAAAAAAAAATATATATATATCTAAATTATGGATCTGAATTAAAGGCAACAATTAGCAATTAAAATATAATTAGTTCTACCGAAACAGGATCTTTGTTTTTTGCTTTATTTTCTGTTTTACGTAAATAGAAAAACCGCAAAAAATTCAAAGCAGAAGAGCCATAAAGAACAGACGAAACAATAAAAAAAAAACATAAATATTTTTAATACAATAAATATCTAATAAATTTTTCGTAATGTTTTAACGAAAACATGCTAATCGATTTGGTTATTTATATATCACTGCGAATTGCTTTTGGAGAGTGTCGGCATTGTTTTGCGCATGGTAATTTAATTTTGCGCTCATTTTAATTACCTCCCAGCCGCTTAATAAGTGGAATTTCCGCTTGCATCCTGTTTGCTTTGCTCTTGCGGAAATTCTAAAAGAATGCTGATAATTTTTATTTATTTTTTCAATTTTATTTTGAACTTTAAATATAGTTTTTTTTTTTTTTTTTAATTTAATTGGTGCCATATTTTTATTACCTTTTCTATTTATTTATATAGCCGCAAATATTGGAAACTTTTCCTTTTACTTGTTATAACAAAATAAGTATAAAAATGATAAGTAATAAAATTCAAAAAAGAATAAAAATAAAAAATAAATAAAAAGACACAAAAGCGAAGCTTACGTAACATTGTTTTTTTTATGCCGTTAAAAATTTTGTCTGCTTTACGAAAGTTTCGATCATTTCTCAATTATATATTCTCTTGTCTTTGCGCTTCTTATATTCGCAAAGTAAAAGAAGAAGAAGAAGAAGAAGAAGAAGCGAGAAAAACACATCACATCACAGAATATACAACAATTTCGAATTTGCATAAGATTTACCATCATCAGCAGCAGCAGCAACAGAGAGCAATAAATAATTGCGTCTGGTCCATTCGCTCACCAGTTTCGGGTTTCTATAAATAAATATTAATTCTTTTAAATATGTGGACAAGACAAAGAATTCCCAAAATCCGAAGAGGACTTGACTTGGAAAACCGAACAACTCATCAGCAAGAAGACAGAGAAAGACGCTGCCGAAGATGGTGCTGCGAATCCGGATCTAATCGTCCTTCAATAATATATTATAACATTAATAATAATTATTATTATTATCAACACAATATTGTTGTTGTTGTTAATTTGAAAGCTTAAAAAGCTATATACAAGTTTTGTAGAAAGACATTATTTTTAAGATTTATCTTTTATGAATTCTGCGCGAGTGTGTTGAGGCTTGCTCGAAGAAATAACGCATAATCTAACGAAATATATTCATCAGATATGTAATGATTAATTAATAATTGTAATTACAAATGTTAATTGCCTTTTATAGTACGCGCGTTTCATATACGTTTCCATTTTCTAATTACCAACACATTACTCATTAATATTTATTATTTTGTGTCGCTGCTTTTTTACTTATTTACTTTTTGCATTAATTTTTTTTTAAATTACAGGTGAAACAAGAAAGGAAATTCTCTTTTAAAACAAAAAGGAATAATTACTATGTTGGAAACAAGAAATAAAGTAACAAAAAGTTAACTTTTAAGAGTAGTTTAGGGGGTTCTAAAGTTATTGCTTCAAAAAGTATTTTTCAGTTTTAACACCCTGTATCTTTTAAACTAATGGTCATACAGAAAAAAAGTATTAAAATAAAATGTGGCCAATTTATTTCTCTATATGATAACGGAATTTAAAAAAAAATTCTGAAAAATATTTTTTTCGAAAATTTTCAAAAAATTACCAAGTTTTTCCAAAATTTCAAAATCATCCGATTTGAATGAAACTTTCAAGACTTGTAGATGATGACAAAATAATAATTTTATTTATATAAAATTTTTCGATTTAACTTTTAGTTTAGTCAGGAAAAAACTAAACAAGTTTTTATTTTAAAAAAAACTGATTTTTCACAAACTTTTTGAAATATTTTCAAGAAAGTTTTAAAAATTACAAAACTTTCTATAAGATTCTAAAGAAGAATAGTTGCTTCATAAGAAACAAAAAAGAAAATAACAAAAAGTTAACTTTTAAGGGTAGTTTTGGGTTTGGAAAGTTGACCAATTTTTACAACCGGAAAAATATTTTTCAACTTTGACACCCTGTATATTTTAAACTAAGGGTCACATTACAAAAAAGTATTTAAATAAAATGTGGACAATTTAATTCTCTATATGATATTGCTACTTGTAATTTTTTTTAATGAAATTATTTTTTTCGAAAATTCCTAAAAATTCCTCGAAAATCCGGAAAAAATGCCAAGTTTTACCAAAATTCCAAAATCATCCGATCTGAATGAAACTTTCAGAACTTGTAGATAACAATAAAATAAACATTTTATTTATATAAAATTTTTCGATTTCACGTCAAGTTTAGTCAGGAAAAGACTAAACATGTTTTTATTTTTCGAAAAAGTGACTTTTCTCAAACTTTCCGTTATATTTTTAAGAAAAATCAATATATTTACAAAGTTTTTATACAAAATGAAAGAAGAATAGTTGCTCTAATATATGCAAGAAAGAAAATTAGAAAACATTAATCATTAAGGGTAGTTTTGAGGTCCGAAAGTTGACCAATTTTTACAACCGGAAAAATATTTTTCAACTTTGACACCCTGTATATTTTAAACTAAGGGTAACACAACAAAAAGTATTTAAATAAAATGTGGACAATTTAATCCTCTATACGATAGTGCTAATAAATTTTATTATTTAAGAAATTATTTTTTTCGAAAATCCCAAAAAATCCTCGAAAATCCGGAAAAAATCCCAAGTTTTACCAACATTTCAAAATCATCCGATTTGAATGAAACTTTCAGGACTTGTAGACCATGTCAAAAGAAACATTTTATTTAAGTAAAAATTTTTGATAACACCTTTTGTTTAGTCAGCAGAGCCCTAAAATGTTTGAATTTTCCAAAATAAGATTTTTCCCAAAGTTTCCTTTATACTAATAAAAAAAAACCAAAATATTTCCAAACTTTTTATGTACTTCTGAAGAGGAATAGTTGCTCTATTAGAAACAAACAAAAAATGTGCTATTTTAACATTCTATAACCGAAATTGAAAGTAATGAAAACACTTTGTAAAAAACAAATCTCCAAAAAAAATTGACTTATAAATACCGATCTAAGATCTAACCTTTCGAAGAACCTATAGCAAGAAAAAAAAATATGAACGAAAAGGTTGTCATAACTTAATTAAAGTAACTGAAAGAAGAATCTCAATCCTTAATGATCTTGGAATAATAAAACGGTAGCCAAAAAAGAAAAACGAAATATAGGATTTACGTAACGGACAGTAGGGAGAAAAGAGATGGACATTCTAATTGGCATTAGAGAACCTCTCTAAAGTTCATCGAAGCGAGAGATTGTTGCTATCTGTTTGTGTCAGTGTGTGTGTGCATACTTCTAAAAAAGAAGACACCGAAAAACACGTTTGCTGAAATTCCTCAACCGGTGGAAAATGTTAAGGTCGTTTCCAAAAACAAGAACCAACCAACATTTTATTAACGATTTAAAAATTTGGAAACTGCACATCAAACACATTAATTAATTAGTAACTTTGTTGCTCTATACGCAACGCAACACATGACACCATTGTATGGCGGGAAACCAAATTTTCATAAATGCGCAAGATAGATGACCTTTGCACGTCATATGAATTGCTGGAACAACAACAACAACAGCAGCAACAGCAGCAGCAGCCGAAGAAGTGAAATTGATTAATGAGCGCTTAATGAGCATCGCTCTTTTTTACGACGGTATTATTCAATCGTCGTTAAGTTAATTAGTGCGAAGATTTCCGCGATTACCAATAAAACATAATCTCCTCGTCGCTTTTGACATTTAGTTTTAGCCAATCAATAGATAGACCAACCAATAGCTTACCAATCAGTTGAATAACTTTGACCTTAACCGTTATTTTATCTGAGGATTATCAATGGAAAAATTCAAAAAATTTTAAATAGTTTGAAACACTGAAACGCCATCTGGATTTCCAATCCTAACGGTCATTCAAAATTCAAAAATAAAACCAACAGATTGTTCTAGGCAACTTTAAGTACAAGGCACTTCAAATAAAATCACTCAATACATTTTAAACATATTGTACTGGAAAATACTGTTTGTAAACTGCATTCCAAACAATTGCCGCTCCAATCAACAGGACAAACAAGACAAATGCAATCCAACGCAAGATTTTTTCCGGTCTTCTAACCTCGATGTTTCGTAATACTGTGATTCCCACAAGCAAACCAGCCAAAGCACCGAAAAAGTGCGCCGCATAACCGATGGATTGATTCAGTTCCAAAATATACCGATTGTAGATAGCAGTGCCAACATCTGATCCAATCAGGAACAAAATTATAATCAGTTGAAGCAATGGATAGCTCATCTCAGCCCAATTCTAAAAATTTAACACTACTAAATTCCTTCCAAAAAAAATTGAAATTAAAGCAACCATTATGATGGTGGCAACATGTGCTGTTATCAAACTGTAGACTCCGCCACTAGCACCAGCCAATTTTACAAAGGGATCGCAAATTGAAGTGCCCAAACTACCGGCTACCACGCCTGCGATGTAAACCACCAACACGCGCCACTTATGAATCATTTCCAGCGGAGATCCCAACATTACTTGTACGAAAATATTAACCACCAGATGGAAAACTCTAAAATCAATCACACCAATTGAATAAACTCCCTGAAATTTTGCCGAAAAAATCCCAATTACCCAACGTGGACAAACATATAGGTTAAATAGCGCCAAAATTCTTTGCGTCTGTGCGGATCGTAAAGAAGCGCCGTGGCAATGGGGCCGTTAGCTTGCGTTGTGTCATGGTAAATAGCATCAATTAGGAACAAAACGATTTCCAATAACGACATAAGGATCATGAAAACCGGCGGTGGAAAACAACTGTAAAGGTCGTCGTAACTGCCATCGGTCTCTTCGACCCCTTGGGTGGTTCTGCTCTGGGGACGGCATACCGATCGCGGGACCACAAATTTCACGTACTGCATATAACTAAAATATCATTTGGTAAATTTTGTATGTGAAAAACTAAAAGGAATGGAATCGGACCGATGGCGGAAGTGGTCAAAGAAGTAGCTGTTTTCCGGGTTTTCAAACATTTGATGGAATTCCTGGTAGTTAAGCTCGCGATCGCCATTTTCATCCGCGGCTTTGAAGATTTGCTTCACCACCCTATTGGGGATATCCTTCTTGTACTCCACACTGCTGATCAGTGCTTTGAATTCCCGCAAATTGATTTTACCATCGTTATTGTGGTCATACTAAAATCAATTTTTTTTAATTGTTTTCCCACAGGGGTTTACACTGAAGCTTACTTGGTTAAAAATGCTTCTCCAATGGTCAATATTCAGTCCTTGTAATTCAACACTGCCCATTTTTGTGCCTTTTATCTTTTGTTATTAATTAGAACTTAAACTTTTAACTTAAGTATAGTAATTTAGTAAAAAAATTGTTAAAATTCTACACTAGGGCGTTTTTATTTGTACAGTATTACTCATCATTGATGAGTTAGAATCACAACACTGCCACTGTAGCCACAGTTTGCGTTTTGTTTACTTTTCTAACGGTAAACGACCTTACTTAAGTAAGGTCATAGTCTGTCCTTGAAGTCTATGCCAGTATTTCGCAAGAAAAACGCCCAAATTTCAAACTCTAGGAAATTCCAACGGACAAAACGGCTTTCAGAAGCACCCCCGGTGGCGCTTGGCAACCTACAGAGGGTAAACTATTGATTTTCCAGGGAATTCAACCCTTAACACGAAGTTACCCGAGCGCGATGACAACAGACAGTCGATTTGAGCAACAAAGACCAACCTATAGTATTAGCAACCAATGGGAAAGAGATGAATTGGATGCTAAGTAAGTTGGCGAAGTTTTGCGAAGTTGGGATGTGCGCATGCAGGGAAAATGGCGTCGTTGTGTTTGTGTGTGCGTTTATCTTGAAAAAAATGCGCCGATTTAGCGCTTATTTGATCACATAAACCTTGGAAAATTCGGCAAAGTAGTTTTTCTTTTAAGTGCGGACTTTTCTAAAAATCAGTTTCTTTGATTTTTCCCGTTTGAAAACAATTTTGAAGTGTTTCCGTGAGTCTATATTTACAAAAGTCCTTTTAATTTTAGATCACCATCTTTAAATTACTTGTTTTTAATTATAAATTAAAAAGAAAATATTTAAAAACGAAAAAATTGCAAGTAAGTTTCGGAAAATTCCTTCTGGGAAATGTTAACTTGGCGTTTTTTCAGCAGCAGCTGCACCAGCAAAAAATGACTGTAGGCTACCGGTATGTTGAACTTATGACATGATTACGTCTTTCCTATTTGGTGCGAGATAAGTGCGCTCACTTATCTTGAAGAGTTATCATGTCAACCACGAGCGCAAAAGTCTTCTTCAGCTGAAGAACTAAATTAAATAAACAACGGAAACAAAATGCACGTCGCCGGCATCCTGTTGTTTTTGTTGGTCCTGAGGCAAGGACAATGTAATTTTGGTAAGTCTTTTTTCCTTATTTCTATACTTAAGTCATATAAATATTTTATAAATGTTATAAACATCCGTTGCCCCAGCACCCGCACCAGGGGATCTTCCCATTACCGGGTGGTATTTGACTTAAATTAGAAAGTTTCCTTTTGCTCCTGATGTGGTTGTTGGTACCGCAACTACTGACCGAGTTCGTGCGTTCCCGATCACTGTTCGTCAAGTACTCCTCGTAAAAATAAGCACTGGGAAAAATGTTGGAGCGATCGGTGCAGATGGAAAAGGATCGCTCGCGTAGCGAATGATGCAAATTGAGTCGGTCGAATGAGCCGCGACTACGTTGCTTCACTAGCGCCACCTTTGTTCGGTGCTTCTTATGCTTATGCTTCTTGTCGTTATTAACTTCCGGTTGTTTGTCCGGTGAAATTGAAACACTCTTTTCCTGTTGCTGCTGCTGCTGTTGTTGTTGTTGTTGTTGGCTTAAACGATCCGATTCGTTGTTTATTGGTGAAGGGGGAGTCACTACAACTTCGGCCGCCCCTTTTTTGTTCTTCCCTTTGAAGTGCAACAAGGAAACCTTGCGTCTTAAACTAAATTTTTTACTGCTGGAACTTTCATTAGAAGACTCCTCTTTTTCTTCATCGGTTTCTTTAGTTTCCTTGGTTTCCAGCGACTCTTTCTTTACTGTCGAAGCTGTTTCAGTAGACTCCTCCTCTTTAGGAGGATCCTTAAGAGCTACGTTACAGATTTCTATAGGCGGTACATTTGATGGCCCGCCCAAATGTGAATAGCGTTCAAATCCAAGCAACGGCATAGGTTGCGGAAGTTGTTCAACGTCATCCGGTTCATCTTTAACCGAAGAATCAGCATTGTGTGTGCTGATTTCCAAAATTTCCTGCGATATGTTGTGGATGTCATTGAGTAGTTCTTCCAAATTGCCCCCGTTGCTAAAACTAGGCGTTGACTGTCTTTGTCCCACCGGATAAAACTCGTTGATTTCCTTGGGCTCCGCCACATGGTCTAATAATGGTTGTTGCTGGGAGGAGTTTACTATTAAATCAAGACTCCTTGGTTGGAATGTTAGAAAAGTGGGCGGCGGGGGCGGCGTTGGAGGTCTATTAGGGAGTGGCGCGAAGAAATGACCGGGGAAACAAGTAGGATAACTTTCGTCAGGTTTTAAAGGTACTTCTGTTGCCATTGAATTATCAGTATCTTCCTCTGGTACAACACTTAAATGATCAAACTCTTGCAGGATATTTGGACTGCTTTTCTGCACGTTTTCTAAATTCTGATTTTGTTCTACGTGATTTGTTAGATGTTCTTCTGTATCCTATAGAAGATAGGGTTTTTTATTTTTGGGTTTTTTTCTGATGTTAGATGAGGACTTACAGATTCACTCTGGGAATCACTTTCAGAACCGGAAGAACTAGAAGAACTGGAAGATTGCGAAGAACTGCAACGATAGTAGCTGTGGTTTTTCTCTCTGAGTAATTTGTCCAGTTTTTCGTATTCGTCACGTAAACACCAAATTTCCTTTTTTAGCATTTCGTTTTCCCGCCGTAACTTTTTTATATCACTTTGTCCTGAAACAACTCCCAATTCTAAGTGTTTCTTTATTTTTTATTTTTTGAATGCTTGTCAAGCGTTAGAAAATTAGATGTTACAACTATGCAGAAAGGAAAAAGATAAAATATGAAATATTAGTGACGCTTGGTGTTATAAATATCCCGCAGATATTTTTAGAGGGACAGAGACAGAATGCAAATTTATATGCGGCCTTTTTTTAGTTTCAAGATTACTCGAGCGAAGGTTTCGAAGGCTTTTAAGGCTTTGGGTCAGGGTCAACTGCAATTCTTTCACATCTTATCACACCCTTTACCTCTTTCGATTTCAGCATTAATGTTGATGGTCTTCAAGCGCAGCTCTTCATTCTCGTAAATCATTCCACGGGACGATTTGCGATCAAGTCTGCAAATGATTTTTCCAACTTAAAACTTTTTCGAAATTTACCAAAAATGAATTTAATTCAAATTTGAAGCAATTTCACAGTCAAAAAATCAATACGAACCGCTTAGTTTTAACACTATCGGGCAACTTGCGCCGCATCTTGCTTCTTCCGAAACTCATCTCAATTTCTTTGAAACTTTCAGAAGAGAATTTGGCCGCATTTCTCCGCGAAACTTAACTTTCGAATGAAAAATAAAAATCGGCAAAACGACCACTTGAAAGGTTAGGCGCACGTTATATACATATAGATAAAAATATAACGCGCGCATCGAAAATCCAAAGCTATTCTTAGACTCTTTACTTGCGTACTTATTATTGCTTTTTCCAATGTACTCTTCGATTATGCTTCGGCCAGAGTCAATAAAGTTTGTTAGTTTTTCCTAAACTGCACTACTATTTCCTCTATTTCTTTGCAAAAATCATTTCTGTTTCCATTGATAAACAAAATTATTAGCAGCTGCCAAGATGAGAAAAAAATTGGTGTTTATTTTTAAACAAAAGTAAATCGGTTTGGGTTTATTGAAAAATTGCGAAAATTTATTGGCTACTGTAAATGCTCGGTGGAGTTTAACGACTCCATTGTTTTTGCACATTTTGGCGCGCTCGTAAACCTTTATTTCTCAAGTTGGTCCTCTGTTTTTCCACTTTTTACGCACAACAAGCTTATGTTTAACGGTTTTCCAATTTAAAAATCAACAAAAACTGCTTTTGGAAGATACAAAAAAGGCTGAACCACCAATGAAGCCCTAATAAGCCTTACCTTCTATTAGGTTTGACATTGTTGTCTCTTCGGCGAGTACGCAGCATGTTTGTTGAATACTTCGACATTGCAAAACAACTCTTTCCACTAATTTCCGCAAGCGTTTATTAATGCATAAGCTATTTCTGTGTTTACACTTGTAAACAAAATGCCAGTTCCACACTACTTTATAGGTGTATCCTTCCTTTGAATCCTTTTCTTGTAAATATATAGTTCCGATTGTGTGTGTTGACACAGAGTCTGCTTTCCATCCACTCTGGCTACACACACAGAATACACAGAATGACTTCTTGTAAATACCGATTCGTGGAAACTCTCTATGTATTTCAATTTGAAATGAAAAGAAATAAAAAAAAAACTATTTGAAGGAAAAACAGGCACTGAACGTTCCGTACGTAGAAGCGTCCGAATTGCTTGCACTTTACCGATTGAAACGTATGATGGAAAAATGCGATCGAAAAGCACATGTAGGAAATCGATCAGATCGTGGTTTTCCGGATGAAGCCAAAAATAGCCACTGATCAAAAGTATTTTGCATGTTGCAGCGCAAGTGGACCCCACTGCTGCTGATGTCCAGTCAGAGGGTCAACACCTGAAGCCAATGGACTTGCCCGCTAACGAAGACTACACCGATGAAGACGACGATGAAGATTTTGATGATGAATCCACTGATTCCATCAGTAATTCCAATGGTACTTTATTTCATTTAATTTTTGCAGATTCAGAACTATCTAAATTCAAAAAATCATTAAAAGAAAAAATAGTTAAAATTACAAATCATAAGAAATCTAATGTTAAATGATGAAATTTCCAGCAACCCTACAGTTTGTTCGAGATTTGAAGAACGTAACGAAACCTACGGGGCAAGTGGTGCGCTTCAGATGCGAAGTCAAAGTTTTAGAAACTAATAGCACCTTGAAGAAAGTCAACTTTAAGTGGCGCCAACACGCAGCATATTTGCCCGATGATCCCAGATTCAAACAGCGCACATTTTTCAAAGCAAAAACCGGCGTCACCATTAGCTGGCTAAAGATCTCTGATTTAGAAACCTTGGATCGCGGTTGGTACTTTTGTACTGCATCAAAAGGTTCGGAAAAAATAACGTCGAAAGCGTTCCTGGAAGTGAAAGATCGAATCTTTCATAATGATTTATCAACGCACAAGCCGCTAGGAAGCAACGGATTCCATAGTAAAAGAATTTTAGAAGACATCACCACTTTTCTGCCATCTTTCGATAACGAAGACTCTGATCTGATGGCAGTCACAAAGTTTAAAAAACAAGAAGATATTTTACATTCGGTAAAGAGTGCCGAATATAATCCTGACCAAGCATTTTGCCAGTTGTATTCCGGTGAAGTCTGCAAGGATTTCCATCAAGATCGCTTCGTTTTCGTGCAACCTCCCTACACCCAAGAGATCATCGAACAGAATCTCAAAGATTCCTTTATTGTGGTTTCACAATCTAAGTAATTTAAATCTAAATTTCTAAACTTAAAAAGTCAATAATTTCATTGAATACTTGCAGTGAGATATCATCAGGATGTTCAAAATTCGTACTGCCCATCATGTGCTACTCAGCGTTCCCTTTGTGTGCCGACCCAGGCCAAACTAATATTTACCAACAGTACTACATCAACAAGTACAACGTTTTGGAGAAGTACAAAAATTTGAAGCTGCTGAGAACAATGCCCAACCTAAACATACAGCGCATCTGCAAACAGGACTGTTTGCTTTTAGAAACAGAAGTTTGCAGTAAGGAGTACAGCATAGCAAAGAGACATCCGGTCTTGGGGCGTATGTTAGAACTCGAGGAATGCGAGAATCTACCGGAAGATGGTGACACCAGCAGTGTGGAATGTTTGAAGTTGGGCGTAGAACGCGCGCAAAACGTTAACAGTGACGAAACTTGTTATTGGGACCGCGGCCAAGACTACCGAGGGACCTTGGATGTAACACTGACCAATACCAAATGCATCCGTTGGGCACATCAAACGCACATCACAGCGTCCGATTACCCGGAACTCATCGGTCATAACTTCTGTCGGAATCCCAACGGGCAAATGTTGGAGCCCTTCTGTTATGTTGAACACAATAAGAGGGAAGTTTGCGGTCTGCCCAAATGTGCCAAAATCCTCTGGACTTATATCATAGGAACCAGTGCCATCCTGATGACTTTGGTAACGTTCGGCATTTGTTTATATTGTTGCAAAGGGCGTACCAAACGTGCTAGGGGAATCCGCAATGTAAGTTTTTTATGACTTTCTAACGGTTTTTGCAACTGTAAAATGTTAAAATTTCAACAGCTGAACGTACCGAGTGCCGATAAGAATATTTACGGAAACGGAAGTCCGTCTGCTCCAATGGAGATGAACAGTTTGTTACCTAGTCATGTGCCCCCGATGGGCACCCACAGGAGTTCAGTAAGCCATCATCACAACAGCTCCAAGAACGGTTTCCAAAATGTTCCGCAGTACAATTTGAAAGACGTTACTTTGGTGGAGGAGCTGGGCGAGGGCGCGTTCGGTAAGGTTTACAAGGGTGAGTTGCGCACCAAAATGGGCCCCAAGGTTTTCGTCGCGGTGAAGTCATTGAAAGAGAATGCCAGTGCCAAAACGCTAGCTGATTTCCAAAGGGAAATCGAGCTCATATCAGAACTGAGACACCCAAACATCATTTGTTTGTTGGGTGTTGTAATGAAACAGGAACCGATGAGTATGCTCTTTGAATACATGTCAGAGGTAAGTTGAAATTTCCAAGATGTTCCTTGCAAAAATGCGAAGATGATTATCTTTTTAAAGGGCGATCTGCATGAATTCCTAATTTCAAACTCCCCAAGCGAAGGGCGTTCTTTGAATGCCTTGCAATTCCTCCACGTGTCATACCAAATAGCCCTGGGTATGGAATACCTTTCCGGCAACCACTACGTCCATCGCGACCTTGCCGCCCGCAATTGTTTAGTGTCTAAAGACTTGGTGGTGAAGATCAGCGACTTTGGTTTGAGTCGCGATATGTACAGTTGTGACTACTACAGGTAAGTTTCACACCAAAAGCACCCCAAAAAAATGGGAAACCTTATTCTGATTTCCGGTTTTCCCATAGAGTCCAATCAAAATCTCTTTTACCTGTAAGATGGATGCCTCCGGAGTCCATTCTTTACGGTAAATTCACGACGGAAAGCGATGTTTGGAGCTACGGCGTGGTTCTGTGGGAAATCTTCAGTTACGGCCTGCAACCTTACTACGGCTTCAACAACCAGGAAGTGATCAATATGATCAGAGCCCGCAAGTTACTGCCGTGCCCCGAAGCATGCCCATCTTATGTTTACTCACTGATGGTGGAATGCTGGGCTGAACTAGCAATACGCCGTCCGAGTTTCGCAGAGATAAGCCACCGATTAAGGGTGTGGAAACAAAACGAAAGCACTGCCACAAATACTTTCTTTAAAACACCTCAACACCACTCTTCGGAAGGAAGTTCCGGTCACAAATCTTCGGATCATTCTACTATCCAACAGTGTCCTACTTTTGAAAACCCGGAAGATCCTTCGGCAACATGGGAACGCAATTTGGGCAGCAAACCGCGCGTTTCCGGAAGTCAAAGTTCACTGACTTCGAGGTCGAGTTTAGGTACCAAGACGCAAAGTACCAACTTGAGTGACCATCCTAACTTGCGCCAGTGTTCTTCCGGTCGTCGGAGTGCTGACCGGAAAAGTCAGCGCAGTTTAGTACGACATGACTGCAACAGTTTGGACCGTTTGCAATCTCAGCATCAGCCATAATTTTTACGTTTTTCTCTTTTACTGCGTGTCTTCTACTTCTTCCTACTTTACTACTCTATATATTTGTTTTTTATATATATTTTATGTATTATGTGTGTTTTATACTCTTTATATATAAATATTAAAGACGTATACGTTCCTCTTTTACATCTTTGTTTCTAACACTTCCGGTTTCTTCATTTTCTTCATTTTTTTTTATCGGATTTTGTCAAAAATATTCATAGAGAGATTGAAAATTATGACTTTTGATTGGCAAGATGGGGAGGAAATGTTGATTAGTTGGTTGAACAACAGAGGGAGTGTTTTCCGGGACCGGTTTACTTCGCCGCTGCCGCCGCGAATGCAAATGTTGCGTGTTTGTGTCCCGAGGGCAACGGATCAGTTAGTCTGAAGCGCGCACACCGTCCGCAACTCTTCTACCACCCACAACAAACTTTTTACCGCTCTCGCTAACAGTTAAAGAAACAACGAAAAGTTTTCGCAGTGAATTATAGGAGAAAAACCAACAAAGATGAAAGTTAGGAAGCAAGTTTCCGGAAATGACTTCAAAATTTACACAACTGAGTAATAAACCAAAGAAATAATTCAAAAAACCAAGATGACAACAGTGGTAATTTTGTTGATGTTGTTGTATTTACAAGAATCCTGCTCAATATTAAATGGGGGTGAGTTTTTTTTTTACCAAATAATATTTCCTTTTGGTTATGCATGGCCACGCAATTATTTAACGAGCAAGTAATCGGTTTGTACCACCAAGTACCAGCGATAAACCGGTAACCTTAACGACCCGTGAAACTTTTCAACTTTGTTTCGTAATTGCTAATTGCTTCCTACAAAAAATAAAACAACAACAACATATGCGGGCTCAAGTAATTACTCACTTTAAATCATTAAGGAATTTAATTGGAAACAGTTGCGCTTTATCGATTCGGACATAGGGCAAACTGGAAATAATAAAAAGCCGCCGAAAATAGTACAAAAGGGGTGACCGTTTAATCGGATCCTCCTGTATGGAGATAAAATAAAGGGAATCACAGCGTGTGTTGGGGATTACAGTGTGCAAAGTCCCGGGAAAAGAGAACGACCGCAACTGGGGTTCATCAGCTTTGGCGTTTTTTATTGGGGTGTCCCTTAAGGCGCGCGAATCAAACGGCGAAATTTGCATTTGAATAATCAAGCGCAACCCTCTCGCTGTAAAGCTGTCATTAAAATATGGGGTGTGAGCCGGTTTTGAACGAAATTCAACCACTACAACCATTTGTCCAGTATCTTTCTATTCTTGTAATTTTTTTTCCTTTTACAGGATCCATTTTCGGAGGTCCTTCAACAGTTGAAGTGACCGCCCCGCGGTTCCTTTCGCGGGGCAACACGTTCCGCGTCGTAACGGGCGACATGGTGGTCTTGCCTTGCGAAGTGCAAAATTTGGGTGAGTTTTAAACTCTTTTTCTTTTAAGTTCCTCTTCTTCGCAATTATTGTCGCTCCGATGATGATGCTCTTTAACGCTACATTAGGTTTCGTCAATCGGGCGCGCGCGGTCTAAGCGGAAAATGCGCCCTTTATTTCCTCTCTCTTCCTGTAGATTCACAACGAGTAGAGAGACAGAAGAAGGAGAGCAAAAAGAGCGCGACATGCAAAAGCTCTCGCGGAAGAAGCGGCCAAATCGAATTAGATGCTTTTCTTCAATTCGCCAGACATTCTATTCTCGCTGCTCCTCTTCTTCTTATTTGCGCATTGTTTTATTACACTTCAATAAACCGCAAAATTCTAAACAGCAAAATTTCAATTGCAAAAAAAAGTACCATGGGGTCAAGGAAAAGGAAAATAATAATCAGATATGAAGATCTGCTGTGGTCTAAAGAGGATTCAGGATACAGACAAGAGGACACTGAGGATTCAGGACATATATAGATGAAAGAGGCTGATAATTCGCGAGAGCGGAGCTTGCGGTTTAATACTCCGGTAATAGGTGTTTGCTGGTCGGGGGGTAGATAGCAATCGGTTTCAATAGGGGGATGCAGCGATAGGAAAATAGACGCCCATTCATCGTTCCATTCATGAATTTATATGATACAGTTGCAGCAGTTGCAGGGCTCGTTGCGAATGCATTTCTGCAAGATGTTTCTCTACTTTCTAGAAAGTTTAATGCTTTAACACCCTTTCATTTTAACTGTCTCTAAATACAAAAAAAATTATCTAATAAGAAATTGAAATGTTTTACAAGTTACGCAACACCTTGTAGTTTAAAATTTTAATAAAACAAACAAAAAACAAACTAAAATTATGACAAAAATAATTTAAAGCTAGATAAATTGGCCATAAACTAAAGCGAAATTACTTTCCATAAACCGAATTTTTTTAGCACAAACCCACAAAACAAAAACCAACATTTTGTTGCCCTTTAAAATAACGAAAAAAGAAAAAAACAAAAACAAAAGTTAATGAAAAACCCTTTGTACTAATTAGCAAGCGAGTAAAACCAACATTCGACCCAAATGGTTCGTTACGGCAAATTGCATTAAAGTCGGAAACTGCCTCCAACGCTTACGAGCAACGAAAACACGCTGAAAAAAAAAATATATAGAAGAACAGAAAGAAAGAGATCAATGCAGTTGACATTTCAATTTAAGATCGCCCCTCAATTGCAAAGCGGAAGAATAAAAAGCATCAGACAATATGAATCGATAATGTGCGAGAGAAGAGAACACAGAGAGAGAGAGAGAGAGAGGACCAGAAGCATTAATGCAAAACGCAGAGTTGTGCGGTTAAATAATAATAAAAGCGGGGGCGGCTGCTGCTGAGTGGAATAGGAGCTTACATTACTCGAAATGTGTACTAGTTTTAATTGCCGGTAATAAAATTTGCGGCGCTCCGCTCGTAAAGTTTCGCATGGAGCGGGGACAGCATCAGTAGTAGCAGCAGCAGCAGCAGTGGAGGCTGGGAGGCGGCTTTAATGTGCCAAACGAGCAATCATTTCGCGCCTCATCAAAAACGTCCACGTGTGTCACTATTTAGATTCTCGCTTTTCCAATAGATATTGGGTAATTTGCGAAAAGAATTGGGGACCAATAAGTTTTCAACATTTTCAACCCTTAAGACATTTTTCAACTTTGACACCCTGTATATTATAAACTAAAGGTCATACGACAAAAATGTATTTAAATAAAATATAGAGAATTTAACTCTCTATAAGATAGCACTATTTGTTTTTTCAAACAGGATTTTTTTTTAAATTTCCCCCCAAAATCTGAAGTTTCCCCCCAATTAAAAAATGGTTTAATTTCGATGAAACTTTCCAATCTTGTAGATAATAGGGAAAGAAGCATTTTATCTAAGTAAACTTTTTTGATTACACTTCTAGTTTTTCCAGGAAAAAACTTTTAGTTCCCAAAAAAATCCGGAAAAAATCCTAAGTTTTACCAAAATTCCAAAATCATCCGATTTGAATGAAACTTTCAGGACTTGTAGATAACGACTAAAGGAACATTTTATTTATATAAAATTTTTCGA